>JAMKCH010064918.1:0-11831 GCA_023653785.1 Ophioderma brevispina | reverse complement strand
TAAAAAGAGGGTTATTGGGTAAAAGGTAAGACAGCAGCACAAAAAGGGGGTCATTGTGTACAAAAAAAGTTAGAAAAAGAGGGTCTATCTTGGTGCCCCCCCCCCCCACTACAACCACCACCGGGAAAAGGTGGAAACTGTAAAAATGTCATTTTTACAGTGCCTCTGACTTTGGCACAAGACGTAAAACTGGTTTTAGCACAACTGCAGACTGGTCCATGGGTATTTCATGATGGAATGATAAGTACATAAATTGTTTTGGCAACGGGGCTTTTCGAATCTGAAATCATAGCATGCAGTTGTGCTAAATACCAGTTTTCTGTCTTGTTTCAGGCAGGGGCCGGGGGGGTAGGACACGATCTGCTCGATTTGGGCATTGGGGATTGCCATGCCTAAAGGTACGGTCACACAGAAGACAGCTCCCAACCCAACCTCTTCCCGACTACACAAGACCACATTTTTTTTCAAATCGGCTACAGTCTTGTTCAAACTTGCAAAATTTACCATTTTTATCCCGACCAGGGATGATTAGTATGCGAGTTTCCCCGTCGTCAACGAGACAAGGGGTGCTGAAACGCCTAGCAGTATAGGCGACAGCATCATGAAATCAACAAGATCAATCACCACTTGTTCAGTCCCCGATCAGTCACAGACCTTGAAACGACGGCACAAGTTGTGACATGTCGCTGTCAAGACTGCTCGTCGATTGTTCGCCGAGTTGTTGACGCCAAGAAAGGTACAGTCACATAGAAGACAACCCGCGACGCGACGCGACCCGACCTCTACCCAACTACACAAGACCACATTGTTTTTTTTTCAAATCGGCTGCAGTCTTGTTCAAACTTACAAAACTTACAAGACAAGAGATGGTCAATCGCCCAGCAATAGGCGACGGCATCAGAAAATCAACAAGATCAAGCATGGCACTTGTTCTGTTCCCAATCAGTCGCAAACCTTAACATGACAGCACACGTTGTGACATGTTGCTGTCACGACCTTCCCGATTCCAAAACCCGCCACAATTTTTTTAAGCTGCAAGAAATTATTGTGGCCGTTTTTTTTTCAAATTTGCCACGTGCTTCCGACCACACAAGACTGCAGAAGACTGTACAGGACACTCCCAGACTTGGCCAAAACTACACCTGAAAAAGGAAAATTACTCACGATTTTCGAAAAATGGCCAATCGGCACCAGTTTTGAACAGTCTGGAAGCGGTTTTCTAGCAAATAATCGGTAAGACTACAGAAGATTGTACAGAACAGTCCCAGACCTTGCCTAAACTACATATCAAAAGGAAAAACTGCTCACGATGTTCGAAAATTGGCCAATCGGCACCAGTCTTGATCAGTCTGGAAGTGGTTTTCTAGCAAAAAGATCGGCTGTGTGACTGAGCCTTAAGGTATAGTCACACAGAAGACAGCTCCCGACCCAACCACTTCCCGACTACACAAGACCGCATTTTTTTTCAAATCGGCTACAGTCTTGTTCAAACTTGCAAAATTTACAATTTTTATCCCGACCAGGGATGATTAGTCTGCGAGTATCCCCGTCGTCAACGAGACAAGGGATGCTGAAACGCCAAGCATTTGGCGACAGCATCATGGAATCAACAAGATCCAGCATGTTTAATTGGCGACGCCACTTGTTCAGTCCCCGATTAGCCGCTGACCTTGAAACGAAATAAGTTGTGACATGTCGCTGTCAAGACTGCTCGTCGATTGGGCACCGAGTTGTTGACGCCAAGAAAGGTACCGTCACATGAAGACAACCCGCGACGCGACCCAACCTCTTCCCAACTACACAATTCCACATTTCTTTCAAAATCGGCTGCAGTCTTGTTCAAATTACAAGACAAGAGATGTTCAATCGCCGAGCAGTAGGCGATCAAGCATGTTACTTGTTCAGTTCTCAATCAGTCGCAGACCTTAACACGACAGCACAAGTTGCTGTCAAGACTGCACGTCGGCGACTTATCTTCTGTACTCGCCGATTCAATATGTCCAGTTGGCTTGCATTTTCTCTCCCGCTTGGAGCAGACTCATTACCGACCATTTTACAACTGCACACAACCACTCATGATGCGCACCAACTCATCGGCTACCACTTCCAAACCGCTCATGTGTTCAAGCCGACCTTCCCGATTCCAAAACCCGCCACGATTTTTTTAAGCTGCAAGAAAAAATCGTGGCGGGTTTTTTCAAATTTGCCACGTGCTCCCGACCACACAAGACTGCAGAAGACTGTACAGGAAAATCACAGACTTGGCCAAAATTACACCTGAAAAAGGAAACTTACTCACGATTTTCGAAAAATGGCCAATCGGCACCAGTCTTGTGCAGTCTGGAAGCGGTTTTCTAGCAAATAATGGGCAAGACTACAGAAGACTGTACAGAACAGGCCCAGACCTTGCCAAAACTACACATGAAAAAGAAAAACTGCTCACGATTTTGGAAAATTGGCCAATCGGCACCAGTCTGGAGCAGTCTGGAAGTGGTTTTCTAGCAAAAAATCGGCTGTGTGACTGAGCCTTGAAGAAAAATGATGCTCCCTGGATAAGTCTGTTTTGCTGACTTATTGTTCAGTGGACCATATCTTGAGAACCACACAACCAAAATGAACAAATTTTTCAGGCTGGAACCTTTTGAGATCCATTTTTTTATCCAGTGGTGTAACCAGATATTTTCATTTGGGGAGGGAGCAGGCAGGCAGAGGCAAGAGCATGGGGGAGGGGGGGCAAAACACACATTCCCCAATGAACCTGTACTTACCTTGCTTCATGGGCAAGAAGAAGGGAAAAAATTCTAACTGGGGTTGCCCCTTCCCCCGCTTGTTACGTCACTGTTTGGATCATATTTTGCCCTCTGTTCTTCGAAATGATGAATTACTCTAAATGCATTTATAATAGTTCTTAAACAAGATAATTATTATGTTGTAGGTGAATGTTCTCTAAAAAGGCGGGAAAAGAATAAGTTCGTTGAAATAATGTAACACCTTATTCCCCTGTCGTAAATAATTATGGTTTTAAAATTTACAAACGTAAACAGTTTTTTTTTTTTTTTTTTTTACTGTACAGAACAGGCCCAGACCTTGCCAAAACTACACATGAAAAAGAAAAACTGCTAACGATTTTCGAAAATTGGCCCATCGGCACCAGTTGGAGCAGTCTGGAAGTGGTTTTCTAGCAAAAATCGGCTGTGTGAATGAGCCGTGAGAAAAATTGATGCTCCGTGGAATAAGTCTGTTTTGCTGGACTTTATTGTTCAGTGGACCATATCTGAGAACACGCACATTTTCATTTGGGGAGGGGAGCAGGCAGGCAGAGGAAAGAGCAGGGGGGGGCGGGCAACAAAAACACACATTCCACAATGTACCTGTACTTCTCTTGCTTCATGAGGGCAAGAAAGAGGGAAAAAATTCTAACTGGGTTTTTGCTCTTACCCCGCTGGTTTCGTCCCTGTTTGGATCATATTTTATATTGCCCTTTGTTCCTCGAAATGATAAATTACTCTAAAGCATTTATAATAGTTCTTAAACAAGATACAGATAATTATTACGATTGTAGGTGAATGTTCTCTAAAAGGCGGAAAAGAATAAAGTTCGTTGAAATTTGAAATATGGAAACACCTATTCCCCTGCTTTAAATTTAAATATGGTTTAAATTACAAAACGTAAACAGATATGAGCTGGTGGTTGAAGTGAGTGTAGTTTTGTCCGAGGGGATACCATTTTCTTCAGAAATGGGAGTGCATGAAAAAAGCTGGACTGGGTCCCTTTTTAATAGGGAGCACAACAACATTTGAATATTTTTTGTAAATATTTTGTAAAAACCTGCCATTTTGGTGGGTCTAAAAGAATTGTTTGATTGCTATTTATACCCAACCCACTTTAACAAGCACGTAAATAAATAGTTAGGACACTTTAAAAAACAAGTTTTTGAACAGTTCTTTCAATTACTATTAATTGGTAAACAAGTAAGATTAATTACTGAAGTATGATAAAAAACACATTATTTTCTCTGGAAAACTGAGAAAAATATGATCCTTCTTTTGAAACTCCTCCACACCCAAATGCTGTCATTTTAAAAAAAATAAAAAAGTAAACAAATTCTTAACGCTTATAACAACTCTCACGAGTTAATATGATTTTCAATCTAATTTGTCAATAGACTAGTACCCTACTGACCAGTTGTAGAACAAACATTACAATGAACTGCATAATCAAAGGCGCCCCTCCTCCAGAGGACCGCTATGTTGCTCTCAAATTATTTATTTTCTTTGATAATCCTTTTTTTTTTTTCAAAAATATTAGGAAAATTAAGTATTTCCTCCTTCAAAATCAACTTTCCACCAACGTGGGGTGATTTGTATGGGTATATTCCAAATAGGCACCCTCAAATTCACCAACACTTCCTAAACCTTCTAGTTAGTCATATTAGTGGATCTTGGCATTGTTTGATAATGCTATTTAAAAAAATAAATACGGACAATCGTTAATTCCCCGTTAAAATCCCACTTTCCAACCCAAGTGGTGATTTTGTAGATGTCTATTTGAAAGCCACACCCGAAAATTGACATAAAACACTCTTAAATTATTGGATCTTGCACATGTTTTAATAATCCCACTTTCCACCAACCTGACATTTTGGCATGGGGGCTTTTTTATATTCGGATCCAAGGCCACATCTCGAATTGTGGTGTCCAAAAACACTTCTTAAACAAGAGCTTTCTGTCAAATAAGTGAATATTGCGCATTGGTTTGATAACGCATTGTTAATGGCCTCCATTTTTCTGATTACACTTTTAAGAATTATTTCTCAGTTTTATTGCGAAGAAGGTTTCTCGCAGGACAAGTATTTTGTTACGATAAAAGCAGAGAAAGGGGAATACCCTGTTGTTTTGCTAAGTGCACCTTTTTCGATTGCACAATAGGGGAAGGGGGGGATTCCCCAAGATGCTAAACTTAGTAACGTGACTCCTGTGTTTATGCTTTAAAAAAGATCAAACAGTGCAAGAATCTGGGGAATTCCCCCCAAGTTATATATATGAATGATTTATTTATATTGTTGAATCTGATTTGAGATGGTGCACGGGTCATTTTATGCATAAGATGATGTACTGTACTATTTTAGACTGTGGGATTTTGTGAAGTCAGTATCTATAAGAGATTTGAGCTAATTCTCCGCCGTCAGCCAGTTGCAATCGCTATACAGTAATGGAATAGCTAGTTTTATTCTACAATAAATGGTAGAATTTATCTTCACACACAGTGCCAGGATTATTAGAGGTTCACAATTCCATGGGAGCAGAGTGTTAATTAATATCTATGTCGTCTTTGAAGCCAAAGTCCTGGGAATCAAAATAGATTCCAAATGTGGACAGATAGCAATCGTGGTGATTATCTTGGACTGGGGATTTATTATCGTGGTGATGGACTTAATTTATCTTGTCCGGCTTGAACTGCTGGACCAGATTAACTCAGGACTGAGAGATCCCTTGATGGAATATAATATACCTGAGGAGTTTTGTATGAACTTGTGCGCGTGACTGTCCTTTTGGAGTCTTCGCTTGGATGACATTCATCGTTGAACTGCAACGCTTCCACCACAGGACACTAGTACACCATAAGTAATCTTAACGAATTGTGTATATATTTAATTTTGTTTGGACATAACCAATTCTTGAACCAAATCAAGTAGATACATTAAACCTGTTTATTATATAATAATTTAGATCATTTTTGTGCACAAAGGCCATTATATTTGTGTTTTGAAAGTTATTTCTGACCTTAAGACGTCTACGAGACGTCATAACGAATCTTTAAAAAACATAAGGAAAAAAATCGAGATAATGCCCTTTACAATCCACTTCCCATCAATGTAGTGATTTTGTAAGGGTGTTCTTTTTTATGAATAGCACCTCAAATTGACATAAAAAACTTCTTAAATTATTGGATCTTGCACAATGTTCAAAAATATCACTTTTCACCAACCCGGGACATTTTCATTGAGGGCTTTTTATTCGAAATCAGCACTCTCGAATTGTCAAAAACACTTCTTAAACAAGGAGCTTTCTGTCAAATAAGTGGATATTGAGCATGGTTTGATAACGCTATTGTGATATGGCCTACATTTTATGATAAACTTTAAGAATATTATTTTCTCAGTTTATTTGAGAAGAGGTTTCTCGCAGGACAGTATTGTATTTTGGTTATATAAAATGAGAGAAAGGGGAATAACCTAGTTGTTTGCTAAGTGCACCTGTTTAGATTGCCCACAATAGGGGAAGTGGGGATTCCCCAAGAATGCTAAATTATAACTGAATAGCTTGTTTAGCTTTAAAAAGATCAAAAAACTTGCCAGATCTGGGAATTCCCCCAAAAGTTATATATATGAAGTGAGGTAATTTAGATTGGGAAATATGATTGAATTTGATGGTTTGCAAGGTCATATGTTTATGCATAAGAATGATTAATGTCTATTTTTAGACTGGGATTTTGTGAAAGTCAGGATATATAAGAGATTTGAGCTAAGTCTCGCCGTCAGCAGTTGCAATCAGCTATTACAGTATGGATAGCTAGTTTTATCTACAATAATGTAGATTTTATGCTTCACACACAGTGCCAGGATTTATTATATGTTCAATTTCCAGTGAGCAGAGTGCTGTAAGTATTCTACTGTAGTCTTGAAGCCGAAAAGTGCTCGGAATCAAATTAGGATTCAAATGGTGGGACAGATAGAAATCGTGGTGATTATCTGGACTGTGGATTATAGCGTTGAGGGACTTTAATTTATCCTTGTCGTCTTGAACTCTGGACAAGAGTCTTCAGGACTGAGAAGATTCCTTGGAATATAATACTGAGGAGTTTGTATGAACTTGCGATGTCATTTGGAGTCTTCGCTGTGAGGGACATATCATCGTTGAATGACAACGCTTTCAACCAGGGACACTTAGTAAAACCATAAGTAATCTTAACTAATGTTATATTAATTTGTTTTGGACTTACCAAATTCTTGAACCAAATCAGTTAAAAGATTCATTCAAAAGTTTTTAATATATTTAGTCATTTGTGCACAAGAGGCTCATTTATTGGTGTTTGATGAAATGAAAAGGTTACATGTAAAAAAAAAGCAAAAAATAAAAAAAATAGAATGTTTTAAAAAAAATAAGGAAAATCGAGTAGTAATTCCCCTTTAAAATCCACTTCCATTCAATGTAGTGTTGTAAGGTGTTCTTTTGGAAATTAGCACCCTCCATTGACATTTAAAACACTTCTTAAACCCTTTAGTCAATTAGGGATCTTTTGCACAGTGGTTTCATAAAGCTATATTTAAAAAATAAAAATAAGGAAAAATTCGGGTAATGCCCCTTTAAAATCCACTTTCCACCCAATTGACAATTTGCATGGGCATATCGGAATCAGCAACCCTCAAATTGTCCAAAAAAACACTTCTCAAACCTTTTAGTGTATCTTGAGTAGGGGTTCCCTAAAATGTAAATCCATGGATCCCCCCTACTAAATAACAAATCTTCCAAACTCTGTCAGCGGGCCATTAAAACAGTTTTTTTGTTTTTTGTTTTTTGTTTTGTTTTGCCTTAGCACCATATTTTTTAGATAAAATTGCTTGTTATGGGGTCAAAGTTGTACTAAAATGGTGTTCTTTTAAGGAAAAAAAGACCTCTGAGGGATTAAATTGCTAACACACAACACTGTGTGTTACGACTTGGATTTGTTGTAAATGACTTTGACTGCTTTTCAAAGTTTTTTTTAGTTGTTTATTTATTATTTTTTTAGATTATTTTCTTTTCATTTTAAGTTCTATTTGTTTTGATTCAATTGGGTTAAATGATAAAGCACGAAGTGTTGGTCTCCACGTGTTGTCAGTACCCAGGGACCCAAAAACAACATGATCACCCCATGAACAGTGCGGGTAAAAACCGCACACCATACCCCCGATAAGGCCACAGCGGTATCAACCCGAGTTTCGGGGATAGCTGTTGTGGCTTGTAACTTCGCCAATATTTGACTAAATATGTAAAAGTATAGTTTTTAGAAGAATAGAAGATGAATCCGATTGTGGCCATCAGAGTAATGTGAAATGTGCCACATTTGAGGAGAAAAATAAAAAAAGCAAGATTTTACCCCAAATTTCCAGACAGCATAACTAAACAATTGGGAAATTTTCACGATTCTCATATTATTTTTAATAAACAAGACAAATTTGTATAGGGACAGTTTTTCATTTTCTTTGAAATGAGCTTAGTTTAGAAAAATTACCAAAAGGAGGTATAAAAAGTGTTGATTTGTACTTTCTTTCCCAAAGTTGAGTACATATTGAAGATATAGTTAATTGAGATCGAAAAATAAAAAATTGAGGAAAAACCTCCTAGAGTATGGATAGACTATCTATAAAGTTGAACCGTACCTTTTACTTCGGTTATTTTTGGAGTTATCTTCTCTGAACTTGCCAAAATCGTTAAAATTGAACATGAGAAAATCTGTGTTTTGTAAAAATGTGTACTTTTTACGCCATTTTAAGCTTACCTCATTCTCAATAATTTATCTTTGAACTTCAAAATTAAGTGTGTTATGGAATGGGAGGGGAAAGCATCTTTATGCAATATAAATCAAACATCTTTTGCATCTTAAACTCCAGAATTAGGAGAAAAGAAAGAAATTCTCTGGTCTAAACTTACCGCTTTACATTTCAGTTTCCAAAATGCATTCGTGCAAAAGTAATTTAAAACACGCGCCCGCTTCATTACCCACAGTAAAATTCACCGTGCGATGTGATGCTGCGCGTTTCGTTGACAGCGATGTGTAATGTGTTAAATTCCCGCCGTTAGACCATTGCTTTTTGCGACTGAAAAGTGGTCAGATAGCTGTTTTAAATCGCCAAAAAAATCCAGGACCGGGGTGTCTGCAGTGGTAATCTTTGTTGGTAATGATGGAACACATGTTCATGTGTAAATGGTGCAAAAATCAGAAATTGTGTTAAAAAACCAAAAGCACCATCCTTGAACACCATCCTTAAGGGTGGTACTTCCAGCCCGTATGTATTGTTTGTGCCTTGGTTTAGGCATAGACATTGTCTGTGGTTTAGGGTAGGAAAAAACTTGTCAAAAATCTCGTTAGGGGTTTGTCTTTTCAGCCGACAAAAAATTCTTGTTATTGCATTTCTAGGGGGGGCATACTCTAGCCTGAGATCCACCTTTGAATACAAGTGCTCCTCCCCCCTCCCCCGGGTCAGAGGGTCTTTATCTGGAAGGAAAAAGTTTGTTGAAATATGCGAAATTAGATCTTTATTGCCTTCTAAGTTTTGACCAAGAAGTTTACTACACAGGGGAAATTTTCCAAAACATCAATTTGCCCCTTCTGACTGGTGACCCCTGCCACGCCCCTGCATGAACCCTCACCAAATTTTTCACCATGGAGAAAAATAAGGATTCTTTTTCATAATTTTTTGTTGAAACTTTTTATTTCTATTATTACCTGTTTATTTTTCAAAGCAGTTCTAATTGGATCCCAACTAGCAAAAAGGTTGGCCAGTTGCTTTGTGACAATAAGACTTGAAATGTCAGGTTCCACGGTTTTTAGTATTAAGTTGGGTGAGATGCAGAGGGACATGTTTACCAACAGAGGCGTAGCCAGAGAGGAGCCTGTGCCCCCCCCCCGCCAAATTCCGTCGTTACATACGTCCGTCGGTACATCTGAGGCCGTCGGTACATGGGACTTGGTTGTAGGGTGCAGGGACACAATGGTGAAGTGTTGGGTGTTGAGTGGTACTGTGCGCTTGGGTGATATATGGTTGGTCTGGGGGCTGTGCTCGAACTGAATGGTGGTTGACATGTAGCCAAAACCCGATGCTCTTCAGAAACTAAATTCTGACATGTCAGTCACAAGTTCTTTAAAAAGTTGAGGGCCATAGAGCAGAGAAAGGCCAAAAATTAGTTGAAAGTTTAGGCAAAAGATTTAAAAAAAATTGTATAAGTTGTTTATTCAAAATGAGAGCTTGAGAATGGTGCATCTGGAAATAATCGGGGAGAGGAGGTAGGAATGGTGGTAATGATCGCCCAACTCAGTCTCTTTCTTAATTTGGTGTAATTACATAATTGACTGATTGGTATATAACGGGGGGGGGGGGGGGGGGGGGGGGGGGACACGAGAGAAGCAATTTTGAACTCCCTTCATTTGTTAAAAAAAGTAAACACAATTTCGACCATCAATTCTGATTCTTCATATGTGTACAAACATATTTTTCCAGTCTACCCATTGGAGTTCCACATTTGAATCCAGGTAAGTATTTCCTTTTAAATCTTTTGATAATCTACATCTCTTAATGTGTACCCTTGTTCACGGCCGAAGGTTAGGGTCCCTTCGTTCCAGGGACCTTTGGACCTACATCGCCTGGTATATAAACCCAAATTTAGTCCACTGCCTCTACAAAAGGACAGGCCTTAGTTTTTCTCTCTAACTATATTAAATAAAGATTAATTGTTTTAATTTTATCAAAGAGGCATGAGTGGGATTGATCCTCGACATCTGTTAATGAGTCCTATCGATCTACCACTAATCAGAGAGAGGGATGCGATGGCGTGGCGAGTTTTTAATCATACATAAGCTTTTACGGAATAAAGTGACAATGAGAGGGCTCGATATGATTTGTTTTCAAGGCTGCAGTGGATAGGGTTCAATCAGTAATTTGTTGTATTTTACAAGTGGACACTTTTGGGGGGCGAGGAGAGTGGGTTTTGAAACAAAACTTGTGATCACAGATTAGTTAGTTCTGATTCCACTTTTCAGGTTAGTTGCTACCTTCCCCCAGTACTCTTGCCATATTAATTATTTTTTGCCCAAAGTTTGTTCATTTATACAATTTTTTCCCCTTTTCCTTATAGGAGAGCGTCATCTCCAAGGATCCATATCCCCTGATGATCCAGATGTGGACTCCATTGACAGCTTCAGGCACGCATGCTTGTGGCCATTAAAGAGCGATTAACTGTAAGTTTAATTAATAATAACCCTGAGGTTGTTATCCACTTGCCAGTAAGGAAGGAAGTCTATGCGGAGGATTTGGTGATACCAAGGGATCAATTTCAAGAGCTGAAACTAGATAACATCCTGGGGCCCAACTGGTACACAGAATTGTTAAATCGCCAAGGTGACTTTGGCCTTTGTGAGAGATGAGGGCATCACGTGCGTCTGTCCGGGCATGCCCATAGTTGCTTATTTATCTTTGATGAAGATGACTCGCTAATAGAGACACCCATATTGGAGAGAGGACCACTACATGAACTCCGCTTTGTAAGATCATATGGGACACATGATGAGTGGTCTGCAAAACGCCAATGGTGTCATTTCATGTAGAAGATGCCAGTGAGCTTTATTGCATATTACCACATGATAGATGAAGTGGAAAATGAGTGGAAAGCAAGTACGTTATTTGATTTCAAACATTAGTGACTTGTATTTTTCCATTGTATTGAAAATGGTGGGTAGCATTACTGTGTGTTGTTTTTGAACAATTATTGGAGGTGATACATGTTCATATTATAGATTGTCTATGTATTGAGACTAAAACAAGGGCCAGGGTTTTGTGTTTTTCTTTCACTGCAAATGGTCAAACTATTGATGATCTTAAAGGGTGTGGATACTCCTAAGCCATTAAGTCAAGGATTTTCAACTATACATGGTTGGGTTCACATGCCTTAATACAGTTTATAGGACAGATTGTCTCCACGATGGTGGTTGATGCGGGAGAGCAACCCGCACATGTGTGTTAGTATGATAGACCCAGTGCCTGCCCCCTGCAGCCACAGACCATCCGCAATGGT
>JAMKCH010064916.1:0-33580 GCA_023653785.1 Ophioderma brevispina | reverse complement strand
TCTTAAGTCAATCCCTTTTTAAAGAATTTCCTATCTATCTTGTTCAATTCAGGTGTGAATAACTTATGTTTAACTATAATTCGTTCCCGTTTTCACTCACCCAAAAGTGGCACAAACCGATTTTTGTGTTTCCACAGTAAACTGGATTATCTCTCGATTAATTACAATTGGAGATAAAATAAAAAATCTGGAAAGCCTGGTCTTTTCTCTTGATGTGATATACAAAACACTACTTACTTTGAAATATAATATTGAAAAAAAATCGGTTTTTGATTGTACCATTTTTTTTTTTTAGACAGCTGTACTGCCCAGTTATTCAAAAGCACCCTCTTTGATTGGTTAGTTTAACTGCCCATATTTAAGAAATAAAGGGTAGATTTCATGTTATGTAATATCTATTTACCTCTGCTGCCATTATTGAAATCACATCTTTGATTGGTCAGTTTAATGCCCATTATTATGCAATATGGGTCCGCCAATGCAATTTTTTTCTTATTAAATGAGCGGTTTTAGTAATAGAATAGAAATAAATGTGGTTTTTGCAGTGTCCCATTTATATGGGCTCATAATGTAGCCTCGCCAGAAAAAAACTTCAAATAATGGGCTCAAGCTGCGCCTCGCCCATTATTTAGTTTTTCTGACCTCGGACACCTGATTCACCCATAAATGACACTGAAACCCTTTGTTTTCTTAAATAATGTGTCGAAGGCAATAACACATAATAATGGCGAGGCAAAGCCGAGACCATTATTAAAATGTTTTTAACTGCTGAGGACACATTATCGGCATAAACACTGAACATCGCACGCCCTTTTTACTAAAACGTAACATTTTTTTTACGTCTTTAGAGAGCGCGCTTTGTCTTCTCCGCGTAAATCTTAGCGTGTGCACTTATGTGGAAATGTGGTACGCGCCGAAAGAATGTGCGTTTTTGCATCAGTCACGCATTAAGCGTACTCGCAACCCATTATTGAGAATAATGGACAGTAAACAACCAATCAAAGCGTGCTTTGAATAATGAGCAGTAAGGTTAAATAGAATCTACATATGGGTCGTGATTACGTTCCATGTGTCTTTAGTGCCAAAGCGATGGCATTCTTTGGAGCGTGTCACCATCACTATAGGCGCACGCGCTAATCTTTATGTGGAGAACCTGGCGGCACTCTGTACAGACGTAAAACAACTGTGTACTTTTTTTCATGTTTTTTAGAAAGAAATGCATTTTTTTGGTTATTATTCATTTATTTTTGGGTATAGAATAGAATAAGGGTGCGACGTCCATGTTTATATCTGCCAAATAATGTATCCCTCCTCGTCAAGCATAAAAACATTTGAATAATGGGTCCCTCCTCGGCTTCACCTCACCCACTCTCGCCTCATTATTTAATGTTTTAAAGCGGCACTGGCACATTTTCAACAAAAATAGAAATTTCTTTTTATTCAATTTCTCTCAATGATAGTCTAGGCCATTGGGAAGAACAAGCTTATTTTAACACATAAAAATACAAACCCCAAAACAGATAAGACAATTGATATGAGGATAAAGACATCCAGGTAATTTGTAGCCAACTTTTAGTTTTTCCATAACTTTAATCAACAATATGTATATTACATACATTTTTGACTCGTACTCACTGTATTAAACCACCAAGGTTAATAGCCGATTCAAATCGTGTGCATAGCGTGGGAAACATGCATACGGCGTGCGTGTTCTATTTTTAAACGCCATTTTCGCCGTCTGCCGAATTTAAACGGTCGCCGGCGACGTAAGGGGCTGGTAAGTCAGAATTCAAAGGAACTGTTTTTTTTGCCCGTATCTACTTTCTACTTGTTGTGTCCAATGGTATATAAAAGGTATAACATATTTGATAAGGAAATGACTCAATGATCCAAATATTATATTTTTTTCCCCAAAATAACTATTTTTTGAGAAATCAAAAAAATGGTGATTTTCATCACACCTCATTTTTTTTTGGGTCCCTATAAAAAATATAGAAATGTTAAGATAAAAATGTGCCTTGTTCATTTTTTTGTATTCCAGAGTCATGTGTCCTAGGGTTCGGTAAATTTCCCCTTTTTCAAGATTCTGCACTATTTTCAAATATTTGCCAAAAAAGGCCAAATCAGTGATGGTTTCAATTTGAACACGAAAAGAGTGCTCAAAGGTGACATAAATCACGATTTTCACACAATGAAAAACTAAAATCTCGACCTAGATTTTTGATATTGCTATCCATCCGATGCATTTCATTTTTCCTGTTTCTTATATGGATTTCAGTAACGGGGAACCGGAAAATCATGAATTAGCACTGAAGTGGTACACGAGAAAATCGCCATTTTGTCCAAATATTGTCCCGTTTCGCTACAAAATTATAGCCTTATTCCAAAACCAGCGTTTAATCTCTTATTCTTCACACGCTGTCGTTCAGCACAGTTCCCAAATTAACTCATCTGATACTTATGATCAAATTAACAATTCTGAGGCTCAATCGTGAAATTAAAATCCCATTCTGTTTTGCAAAAGCATCTCACGTGGGCAAACCATTTTACAATTGCATACAAGTTACCATGGTTATGCGTTATCGAATCGATACATCAAAGCGTTTCTGATGCGCTCATTACATCGCCTGTGCCGAATAGCAGAGACGCGTATTGCGTAATATACGCGAAATTACCCGCCCTTTTGCAGTTCAGCCCATTGATTGTTTTTGGTCAAAAATGCGTACCATATTAAATAAAATGCACAAAATATGAGGAAAGAATAAATATATAGATTCGTTAAAAATATGGAAGAAAAAACACTGGTGTAATTGCCCATTAACCATGAAACGCGTGCATCAATGATGCAGTACCATCAATTGGGATGGTTAGGGAATGGCGTAGTGTGGGTCATAGGTCATGTCGGGTCATCAGGCATTGACTATGCCCATGGGTCGTGGCCAGTGGTTATCTTGGGCAAGTTTGGTGGCTATACAACTTAACTGGAAAGAATGTTTGATATTTTGGGGTGCAAGTCAAGTAGGGTCATTGGAGGGTCCAAAGTCAATTGTCCCTAAGAGGGCTTCTGTGCATACCATAAAGTTCTGGACCGGTGGTTTTTTAATATTAATTTTACTAGGCGGGTCCTGGATTTGGCTATCAAACCCTGTGTTTTGCGATCACACCTGATTGAATAACCCTCGGGTGTTGGGTTCTTTTGTTCCTTTAATACCCCTGATGAACCTTGTTCCATGACCTTTAACAATTTCATCATCACAATCGCCTTCCACCCACCAATTTCGCCTGGATAAACCAAAGTTTTACCCCTTTGACCTTGCATGACCCCTTATGACCCTTGTTGTGACTACTCTACCACCATACCAAAACGCAGTATCCATACGTCAAAGCATGGCCTAGTAACCCAATAACGCTCTGGATGACCTTGACCCCAAAATGCCCTGAAAACTGACCACAAAACTAGCCATACGGCGAAAAACTCTACCACCATACACAAATGATATCCATAGTTACAAAGCAAGACCAAGCTACAAAACATGCCCCTGAATACCTTGAATCCCAAAATGGAACCCCTCGAAAACGTGACCACAAAACACCTACATACGGCGAAAATCTAACCACCATACCAAACTAAATCCATATATATCAAAGCAACACGCCCCCGGTACCCCGATAACGACTTCCTGGTTCCCTTTGACCCCAAAATGACCCCCCCAAAATCTGACCACAAAAGTCGTACGGCAAAACTCTACCACCATACCCAAAACTCATATCCATACGTCAAACACAGCCACGTTACCCGATCACGAAACCCTGGAATGACCTTTGACCCCAATGAACCCCTTTGAAACATGACCACAAACTTTGTTACGGCGAAACTCTACACCATAACCAAACTCATATCCATACGTCAAAGCACTGTTTAAGTTACCCGATAAGACCCCTGGATGACCTTTGCAGAGCTGCCAACATTGAGAGTTTGGAATCAGGGAGATTTTGATCTTGGAATCAGAGATTTGATTAGAATCAGGGAGATTTGATTAGATCAGTGAGATTAAAAAAATAAGCGGACATTTCAGTTTACTACCCTCCTCAAGAGGATACAGCCAATGGCTATGTCCTTAAAGATCAATTGAAACTTCCAACCTTTAGGAACTTCAGTAGAAACTTTAAAAAGAATGACCATTAAAAGTTTGAAGTAAAAGTCAACTTTGAAGGTTTGTACTTAAAACAGCCACGCCTACATAGTGTATGAACTACATCATGATATAGAGCTCTTAAAATAAAGCTGGCCCGAAAATGCCAGGGCTCCGCCGGTATGGCACCCCATTTAAAATAAGGACTGTCAGTAGGAACTAAGTTCATATGGCGATTTAAAAAAAAAAATATTGAAATGAAAAAGTCTAAGTGGAAAAAAATAGTCACACTTTAAAGGCTCCTAACTTGAAAACGAACCCATCTACAACTATTAACTGCACCATGGGATAGAGCTCTTAAAAATAAAGCTTCCCTAAAAAATGACCGGGCTCCGCCGTCTGACAGACCCCGTTTAGGGACTGTCAGTTGGAACAAGGTCCACAACCAGGCACTATAAGAATTATAACCTAACACTTATGCACTAATAGCAATGATGGAGCAATCTTCAAAAAGGCACATAGCAAATACAACAGGTTCATCTCTTGTAGGCCTATCCCTTTGTACCACTGGAGTTCATTTGTTTAACACGTTAAAAGACACAGCATAGCCTATCGCAGTTAAATGGTTAAATATACAACTAGTGCGTGCTGGGGTCCATCCAAAAGTCGGGAGGAAAGAAAAAAACTATGTCAGAACCAAAAGACTATATATTATCTTTTTGCCAAGAATGTGTTACTTATTTTACTTGTTATACGTTTTCTTTTATCTCAACACACCATCATTTTGCCAGACCCCTGAATGACCTTTGACCCAACCCTGACCCTCTAGAAAATGTGACCATTTTGCTAAAACCTCGTACGTCGAGCCTACCACCACACCAAAATTCATATCCGTATGTAAAAGGGACGGTGAAACACATAGCCGGACAAGCCACAAAGTTGATTTGGTTTCGTTAATATAGATTTTGACCACATGGGGTCAAAGGTCACATGGGCCATTAGAGGTCAACGGACAGGGTCACCATAGTCATTCTGCGCATACCAGTAAGTCCTAGACCAGTGGTTCCTTTAGTTGTCATAGCATTTTAGTTTCAGAAGTTTTAATAGAATGGGGGAAACAAAAATGGGGCCAACGGCCAGGCCATATAGGGTTATTAGAGGCCATCTATATAACCAATCTGAGATGGGCAGTGGTTTTTGACTACGTGTGAAGGTGATTGGCAAATGTACACTAAACAGGTGCCCACGGCAATGCCTGACAATGATCTGTAATGCAGTAAGCTTGAACCAATCGTATATGCATCTCTTTTACCGCAATACATTGACGCTGGTTGCACAAGTAATAAGGATATCAGAGGGGTCATGACATATGGTAGCAGAGGCAACTGGTGGGTCTTACGGGGTTGTTTTTTAAATTCTCTATTAATTTTCGTATGTCGGCAACTTGAGGGAATATCTTGATTCAAAAATAGAGGGTTATTATTGACAAATTTCGCTTGACTCTGTTGAACAAATTTTAGGGATATTCCTAGTCAAAATGTAATGAAATTAAAAAAAAAAAAAAAAATGTTATATGGCCTCCATTTTTCTGATTAACTTTTAAAAATATTATTTCTAAAATTTTATTGAGAAAATATTCTCACAGGAAAAGTACTTTGGTTTACTAGAAAAGAGAGAAAGGGGCTACCCCTAGTTTGTTTGTTTTTGCTAAGTGCCACCTGTTTAGATTGAAAAAAGAGGGGAAGTGGGGAATTCCAAAAGAATGGCCAAATCTTAAAACACTTGTTTATGTTTTTGAGATCCTAAAAAATTGTAAGATCAGGGGGTTCAAATTGCGTCACTTTAGGCGAATCGTGGGGGGCGCGGGCAATTCCCCCAAAAGTTATATTGGAAAGTGATTTGATGCAGGTTATTATGTTTAGGCAGATGCTGTTGTAATGTCTATTTTAGACTGGGAACTTTGTGCAGTCAGTATATATTTGAGATTGAGTTAAGTTCGTGGTCAGGCGTTGCAATCAGCTATACGTTATGGTTATAGCTAGTTTATCTACAATAATGGTAGATTCATTGCTCCCACAACAGTGCAGGATTTATTATATTGTCAATTCCATATGAGCAGAGGCGTAATTATTTTACTGTCGTCTTTGAAGCCGAAAGTGCTGGGAATCAAAAATAGGATTCCAAATGGTGGACCGATAGAAATCGTGGTGATATCTTGGACTTGCACTGATATTACTGTGGATTTATTATCTGTCGTCTAGGGAATTATTTAACCTTGTTCCGTCTTGAACTGCTGGACAAAAGGTTATCTTCAGGACTGAGAAGATTCCAATGGAATATACCTGCGGATTTATAAGCGTGACTTTGCTGGACTGTTCATTTTGAGTCTGCGCCTTTGAGGACATCTCATCTGAACTGCAACGCTTCTTGTGGAGATTAGTGGACCCATTCTTGTTTACAAATTAAGTATATCTAAAAATTGTGTGTATTGTTGTAATTTTGTAATTTTGATATAAGTATAATGTTGTTTGGACATACCAAATTCTTGAAACTAAACCACTAAAGATCATAAAACTGTTATATTATATAAAACTCAGATCACTGGTGCAACAAGGCGCATTTATTGTGTTTGAATCGGGTATTTCTGACCTTTAGGAGTCCCACGAGGACGTCATAAACAGAATTGGGGGCTTGGGGGGCTGTCCTGGGCATTGAATTGAGATAAATTTGAGCCTTATGTTCAGAATTACACATTAAAAGTTTGAATAAATTGTTAAACATTGTGCACATTTTTAGCATACAAATTTTGTTGTGTTATCTCAACAACACCATCATTTTCCATGACCCCTGAAGCCATTTGACCCCAAAAAAAAAAATGACCTCTCGAAAATGTGACCACAAACCTCGTACGTCGGAGCTCTCCACCACACCAAAATTTCATATCCGTATGTAAAAGGACCGGTGAAACACAAGCCGTACACAGCCCACAACGTTGATTTTGTTAGTAATATAATTTTTGACCAATGGGTCAAAGGTCCATAGGGCCTAGAGGTCAAAAGGGAACATGGGTCATCATAGGTTCATTCGGCGTCATACCCGTAAGAGTCCTGGACCAGTGGTTCCTTAGTTTGTCATCGCATTTTAAGTTTCAGAAGTGTTTTATATATTGACAAAATTGGGCCAAAGCCATATAGGGTTATTAGAGGCCACTCTATATCTACTCAATATGAGACTTGTGTCTGTGGTTCCTTTTGGGGACTACTTTGAAGGTGACGGCAAATGTACAGGGGCTAAACCAGTTCCCACGGCAATGCCTTACACTGATCTGTAATGCAGTAAGCTGAAAACAATCTTAGATGCTCTCTTTTTTACAGCAATACATTGACCCTTGGTTGCACACGGTAATAAGGATTCAAGAGGGGTCATGACTACTGGTAGCAAGCAAAATGGCCGGGTCTACGGGTTTTTTTTAATTCTCTATTAAATTTCGTATGTTTCAGGCCACTGTTGAGGAATATCCTTGATCAAAAATAGTGTATTATTGACAAATTTCGCGGACTCTTGTTGAACATTTTTAGGATATTCCAGTCAAAATTAATGAATTCTGGCAGATTTGTTCCAAAATGTTATATGGCCTCCCTTTTTCTGCATTAAACTTTTAAAAATATTATTTCCTCAATTTTATGGGAAAAGATTTCTCACAGGAAACGTAATTTGTTTACTATAAAGAGAGCAGGGGGAATACCCCCTAGTTTTGTTTTTTGCTAGTGCACCTGTTTAGATGCACATTAGGGGAAGTGGGGAATTCCACAGAATGCTAAACTTAGAAACTGGTTTATGCTTTTAGATCAAACATTGTAGATCAGGAATTCCCCAAAAAGTTATATATTGAAAGTGTTTGAATTGCAGGTTATGTTTTATGCATGATGCTGTTGTAATGCCTATTTTTAGACTGGGACTTTGTGAAGTCATTATATATTTGAGATTTTGAAGTTAAGTCTCGTGTCATGCAGTTGCAAACAGCTATACAGTATGGTTTATAGCTAGTTTTATCTCATACTGGTAGATTCATGCTCCACGTGCCAGGATTTTTATAATTGTCACTTCCATGTGAGCAAGTGCTGTAATTATTCTACTGTCGTCTTTGAAGCCGAAAGTGCTGGGAATCAAATAGGATTCCAAATTGTGGACAGATGAATCGTGTGTGATTATCTTGGACTGACTGATATAGCTGGTGGATTATTACTGTCGTCGAGGGAATTATTTAACCTTGTCGTCTTGAACTGCTGGACAAAAGTTTAGCTCAGGACTGAGAAGACTTCCAATGGACTATTACCTGAGGATTTATAAGCGTGACTTTGCATGCGGTCATTTTGGAGTCTTCGCTGTGAGGACATACATCGTTGAACTGCAACGCTTCTTGTGGAGATTAGTGGACATTCTTGTTTTACAAATTAGTATATCTTCAAATTGTGTGTAATTGTGTAATTTTGATATTTTAATAATGTTGTTTGACATACCAAATTCTTGACTAACCATCAAAGCATTAAACTGTTATATTTATCTGCGCGACTCATATCACTTGTGCCAATGCGCATTTAATTTGTGTTTGAAAGGTATTTCTGACCTTAGGCGTCCACGATCGTCATAACAGAATTGGGGGCTCGCTTGGGAATTGAATGAGATAAATTTGTAGCCTTATTGTTCAAATTTACACATTAAAAGTGTGATAAAATTGTAAACATTGTGCACTTTTTAGCATACAAAAATTTTGGTGTGGCTACGTACCTGCCATTTGTAGTTTGGTTCCATGTTAGTATATTGGTGTTAGAGTACAATCCAAATGGAGTTTTTGATCGCGAAGTGTTCATAGGGCAAATAACTGGGGAAAGTTTGATGAGCTGAGAAAGCCTGAGTTAATGAAACTAGCCAAGCCTTTAGGACTTGAGCAAAACATGCTATTAGAAGCGTGATCAAAATAATTTGATTGAAAAAATTTGTCCAGGAAGATTTTGGGTAGTTCATATTTGGATAGGATAGAAGACATTCTGGAACAGGGCAAAAGTGATGCCTTCAAGTTAAAAGAACTTGAATTCAAAAGCATTGGATAGAATTGAAAGCAATAAATGGAACAAAAACAGAAAGAAATAGAAACAAAAGCAAAAAGAATTGGAAAGCAAATTCAAAGGAACAGAAAGAAAAGAAATTGAATTAGAAAAAGAAAAATTGCAAATGCAAAAAGAGTCCAACAAAGAGATGGAATTGCAAATTGAAAGGGAAAAAGAATTGGAAAGGAAAATTGCAAAATGAGAATGAAACAAGGAGCTTGAAGCTCAACTAAAGTTCGAAAAATTGAAACACAGGCTAGCTCCTCAGACTCTTACAAACCCTCTGGTTTTGATGCGGCGAAAAATATTCGCCTGGTTCCAAAATTTCAGGAACAAGAAGTATACATACTTCTTTACACTTTGAGAAAATTGCCAATAGCTGAAATGGCCCAAGGAATGCTTGGCCCTTGTTGCTACAGTCATGTTCATTGGTCAGCCCGAGAAATATATCGGCCATGTCATTAGACAGATGTGTGATTATGACGAGGTTAAGCATGCATGCTCAAAGCATATGAATTGGTGCCAAAGGCATATAGACAAAAATGCAGATCTTGTCAGAAACGGATGACCAGACCCACTTGAATTTGCCCGCGTAAAGGAACAAATGTTTGATCGCTGCTTTCTCTCCAAATAAGTCGGGCAAATTTTGGTCAACTTAGTGAGTGATGTTGTTGAAGAGTTCAAACAGTGTCTACTGCCGATAGCAAAACACATCATGGATGCAAACAAAATTGAAGTTGGCGTGAAGCAGCCGAAAAGGCCGACGACTATGCTTTGAATCACAAAATTAAGTAATACTAGTAGGCCTACCAAGAATTTTAAGTCAAAAGTACAACATAGTCGGGTTCAAACAAGCATCTCCATGTATTATATTATTAATCTTTCCCTGGAGATGTTTTTTTTTTTTTTTTTTTTAAAAAAAAAAAAACCCATGTGCGCTTGGCCGGATTCGAACCGGCGACCTTCGTATTTTAAATTCAAGCACTCATGGTAGCACGCCGGCGGAAATCCCAGTCAGGTTCCCATGAAAAAGGGAGTAAACAAAGTACTGGTGCTAATCAAAACATGGGATGGGACCCAATCACAGTTCCATGAACACTGTAAGAAGCCAGGAAATACAAGGTCACGTGTGTGAGATACATTGCTATCCACCCAAAGGGAGGGATCCAAAAGTGAGTCAAAACCAATCGGTTTGTGTGCCGTTACTTTGAGGTCAAGTTCATTCTTCTGTTTCAGAGACAAGATCCCACAAAAGGGATTGACACAGAAAAAGTAAGGGATGACTTGAAATCCTTTGTTGTTTTTGGAGTGATTTGTGTTCACTTTTTCAGGTGATAGTTTTAGATCCAAAACCCATTAGAATCATGCGGGACACGTGCTTGGCACAGTCCTATGATATTGGAAGAATGCACTTCCATTGATATTGAGAGTTCCACAGGAACTAGTGCATTGATTCAGGGATAGGTTGGATTGTATTAGTGTCCCGCTTCACAAAATTATTTGAAATCAGACTTGTTTTTCTGGAACTGTCACACTTGGGTTGTTGACAAGAACTCCCATTAAAAGGGGTATCCATGTTGTTAGGGAATGATTTGGCAGGGGGGAAAAGTACTCCCAGATCCCATAGGTTTTTCCCAGGTTCCCTGTACAGTGGACGAATTTGATGAGGAAATGAATTTCCCAGCATGTGCAGTAACTATGTCAATGACCAGAAAAGCCCCCCCCTCACAGGAAACAGTGAGCAGGTGATGAGTCAAATACTCATGCATATAGGAAGGAGTGACTAGATGACTTGTCCCAATTAGAGTACTTTTCTCTCAAAGTTAGAGGACTTTGGAGGTCATCTTCCTCTTCAGGGGATACTAAATTCCTTGTTAGTGAAAATCCAGCCCTGAGCACAAACAAGTGACAAGCTGGTAAACAAGAAAAATCCAGCCGCTGCGCATGATAGAGTTATGGACTGTAAAGGTACCCTTTAAGCCCAACAAGCTGGTAAAATGAGCAGCACAACGACCCAGCTTAGGAAATTAGGTGAGAGGGCATTGTCGCAACAGGAGCCGAGCAATTCTGTATGTTTTCTACAAACAAAATGGGTCCTCAAAGAAAATGGCGGCCACCCGATGCACTTGTAGATCAGGGATGGAAGGTCGTGGATCAAATTGTAGTGCCAAAGGTATACATAGGGAAGTGCCATGATAGTCCCAGGCAGACATCTTAGGTGTGAGAAAAACACATGAGAAACAAATGAGGAGTCATTTTTGTGTCTACACTCAGAAACGATGTGTCTGAGTAGTGTAAGACTTTGTCCCACACATGTAAATGGTGGGCAAGCTTATCAGAAAATTCCTACTGTCCCTTGCAACCATACCAGCATTTGATTAGCCATTTAGTAGGGTCTTAATAGATGCTAGGACCACTTCCAAAACCATCAGGTGTGCTTCCACAAGATTCCCTGAGGCTATACCCCTTGAGAAATATTAGGCACAGATATAGTGAAAGCTCTAACAAAGTTTTTCACCCTAGTAGGCCTTCCAAATCAATTCGTCTGATCAAGGATCAACTTTCATGTCAGGTTTGTTCCAACAAGTTTATGGACCAGTTGGGAATTTCCCTGTACAGTTCTACAGCATACCACACAGAATCCCAGAGCCCTATAGATGTACCACCAAACATTGAAAACAAGATTAAAACCTATTGTTTTGAATTTGGAGGGATTTGGATGAGGGAGTTCATCTTCTGTTTTTGCTACCAGGATGCTGTACACGAGTCATTAGGATTCAGTCCATTTGAGTTGGTGTTGGTCACAAAGTCGGGACCATTAAACTACTGAAAGAGAAGTGGTTGTGTGAAATCCTGATGTGAATGTGTTAGACTATGTGTCTCAATTTCAGACACAGGCTCCAAAGAGCCCCTGAAATTGCCAAACAAAATCTCAAACAGAGCCAGGCAAAAATTGAAACATGGTATGACAAAGTTGCCAGGAACAGAGTATTCAAAATCAGGTGACAGAGTTTTGGCGCTTTTTCGCAATACAAGGGCATCCTTTGCAGCCAGTATTCTGGACCATATGGAGATTGAGAGCAAATGGAGACCTTGACATGTGATCAAAACACAGGTAGATGTAAAGTCGACAATTATGTCACATAAATATGCTCAAAGAGTATAATGAGAGAGATGATAGTGTTAAGCCTGCGTGTGTGTTGTCATCCAGAGGTAGTGATGAGTGTACAAATGATGACACACAGAGGCTGTCCCTGAACAAGACAGCACTGTAAATACAGAAATGTTATGTGTCAATGCAAAATTCTGACATACTTGCCAATTTAACAAGAAACCAGGTCATCTCCCAGAGATCAACCAAGGTGAATTTAAAGAGTTAATTAATGAGTGGGAAAACATATTACCTGAGTGCTAGTGAGCCACATGTCATAACCCATGCCATTGACGTAGGTGACTCCGATCCTGTAAAGCAACATCCTTATAGGTTGAATCCATCAAGTTTGCAACATATCAGGAATGAGGTGAAATACATGTTGACAATGGAATAGTAGAGGAAAGGCAAGAGTGAATGGAGTTTCCCCAGTATTCGGGTTCCCAACCTGATGGTTCATTTCGATTTGACACAGATTTTCGAAAAGTCAACCTTTGTTCCAAACCGACTCATATCCGATCCCACGGATTGATGATGCCTAGATAAGAGTTGGAAATGCCTAAATTGTTAGCAAATTGGAATTTGTTGAAGGGTATTGGCAGTGTCCCCTCACTGACCGTGCCACAAGAAATTTAAGCCTTTTGTATGCCCGATGGCCTATACCAATACAAAAGAATGGCATTTGGTCTCAAAATTCTGCCGCAACATTTCAGAGATTAGTGAACAGAGTATTGGCAGACTGAAATTGTGAAGCCTATGTGGATGATCTCCTTGTGTACGTGAAACATGGGAAGAACACATGAGACCGCTCCATCAATTGTTTGAAGAATTATCTGCAACAGGTTTAACTGTGATCTGGTGAAAGTCAATGTTGCCATGGCAAATGTCCTACTTAGGGCATGTTTGTAGGACAAGGGCAAATTAGGCCGATCACTGCGAAAGTGGAAGTCATTGAGAAATTCCCCACACCACAAGAGCAAGAGAATCAAAAATGAAATCTCATGAATTCTTAGGTTATGGTTCGGGTATTACAGAAAATACTGTCTAACAAATTTCTCAGAAATAGCGTGTCGCTGACCAACCTTCTGAATAAAAACGCAAAATTTGTGTGGTCAGCAATGCCAACAAGCGTTTGAGAAAATCAATCTATTTTGATGAATGCCGCCAGTTCTAATTGCGCCAGATTTTCAGAAACAATTCAATTTGGCATTGATGCCATTGATGTATGTGTGGTGGAGTCTCATGCAGCAATGAAAATGATTGTAGAATCATCCTGTATGTTAGTACTCAAAGAAGTTGGACAAACATCAGAAAACTACTCACAATTGAGAAAGAATGTCTTGCATTGCTGTTGTCATTGCAAAATTGTTAAGTGTACTTGAGTCCCAGGATCACCCAGTTCTAGTGTACACGGATCACAATCCGTTTGATTTTCATCCACAAGATGAAAAAGAGAAATCAGAGACTTGTCAGGTGGAGTTTAACTCTACAAGAATACAAACAGGACATAAGACATATCAAAGGAAAAGGAAAAGGTCTTGCCTTGTCCAGAGCTGCCTTTGTCAGACATTTAGTATTACATCTTTATGTAATCTAGACTGAAGACAGCCATCACTGGCCGATGTTTGGCAAGACATTATAATCACATGTAAAATTGCACTGTGTAACTGTAGGTAAATTAACCACAACATGTTAAAGGTAGAAAGTCAATTTTGGAAAATTTTCATTTCATTCAAATTTTCTTTTTACGAGGGAGGCTGTATATGGCCTCCATTTTTCTGATTAAACTTGTAAAATTATTATTTGCTCAATTTTAGTTTGAGAAAAGATTTCTCACAGGAAAAAGTACTTTGTTTACTATAAAAGAGAGAAATTGGGATACCCCTAGTTTTGTTTTTTGGCTATGCACCTGTTTACTGAATTGCACAATAGGGGAAAGTGGGAATTCCCCAAGATGCTAAACTTAGAAACTTAATTGTTTATGTTTTTAGATCAAACATTGTAAGATCAGGGAATTCCCCCACAAAGTTTATATATGGAAAGTGCATGTGATGCAGTTATTTTTATGCAGATCTGTTTTTGTCTATTTTAGACTGGGAACTTTGTGAGATCAGTATTATTTGAGATTTGAGTTAAGTCTCGCGGTCAGCATTTGCAATCCTCTACAGATGGTTATAGCTAGTTTTATCTACAATAATGGTTAGATTCATGCTCACACAGTGCCAGGATTTAATTATATTGTCAATTCCATGTGAGCAAGGTGCTGTAATTATTCTACTGTCGTCTTTGAAGCCGAAAGTGCTGGGAATCAAAATAGGATTCCAAATTGTGGACAATAGAAATCGTGGGTGATTATCTTGGACTGATATACTGTGGATTATTACTGTCGTCGAGGGAAATATTTAACCTTAACCTTTTTCTTGAACTGCTGGACAAAAAGTTTTCCTCAGGACTGGAAGATTCCAATGGAATATTACGTGAGGATTTCAAGCGGACTTTGCATGCTGTCATGTTGGAGTCTTCGCTGTGAGGACATATCATCGTTGAACTGCAACGCTTCTTGTGGAGATTATGGACATTCTTGTTTACAATTAAGAACTCTTAAAAATTGTGTGTAATTTGTGTAATTTTGATATATGTAATAAGTTGTTTGGACCATACCCAATTTTAACAAACAATCAAAGATATTAAAACTGTTTATTATATAAAAATCAGATCACTTGTGCACAAGGCTCTTTATTTGTGGTTTGAAAGGTAATTTCTGACCCTTAGCGTCCACACGACGTCCATAACACAAAGATTTCCACTTAGTAAATTGATATTGCTACCCCCACTTATTTCAACATTTCCGCTTTTCAACGAACGCGGGATATTAAAAGGTAAAGTAGCATGTTAGGCCAGCATGTATGAGGCCCGTCGACACAAATATCAAACCCGTCAAAAGTAAGGCAAGCGTGTTTGTCGTCCCCAAGTCACAAAGAAATAGTTCCCAGTGTAAGGGTTATTAAAAATATTCCGAAGTATGCCCACCGCTGTTGCACGTGAATACCCTCTTTTGTTTCTCATATTTATAGGATCGAATTTATATCTAGAAAACCTAATATATTAAGGGCCTTCACCTTTCAAGGACCACTTATAAATTCCAGAAGTAGAAGTGGCTTCTTTTCATCAGTTTCAAGGTGCCTTAAACGGTCAACGTGGTGGTACATCGGTTTAGAGGAACAGCCAGGCTGGGCATGGTATACATTATCGCAGCAATGTTCCCTTGTATAGAAAACAGCCAACAAGAAACTAATAATGCCAACCAGATAAGGTTTCTCAGCCTACACCAAAATTGTTTCTCAAAGACCTCCAAAATATCACCAATATACATAAACTAAAAATATAAAACTTTGCCGTCGAAACCAACAACCCAAACAAAACCCAACTTTTCATCCATCCTATTACCATAAACATATGCATAGTCAGTGAAATGCAATAATGGAAAAAAAGGCGTGCCTTCTGCAAAGGGGACGATACCACACGATTACCATAATTCTTAAGGTACGGACCTTAATATTTGTTGAAGTTGGGCCTCCACGAAGTAGGCAAATGTACCTTTGCTTTAAATTCTTTGAGACTTGGTGTTGCCCCCCCCCCCCAAAATACCCGAGTGATTAAACAAACTCACGTCTGATCTCTCAAGTAAAACAACTTCTTTTGTGTCATCTCTATATAGTCGGGCCGACCTTCATTACAGGGAAAGTGTTTACAATAAATCTACTCAAGTCAAAAGAACTGCAATTGTGTTGACCTCAGTCCCTGGTAAGCCCTTGGAGATATGGTAACAGGAATCACCATTCCATTTTCGCCCGAAGAACCCCACTAGAACTGGTTATAGGTGCACACATAAACCAATAGCATCCAGTAAGAAAGACGCCAAGCCGGCATCAAATGATGTCAAAAACTTGACAAAAAGATACAAGTTACCCAAAACGGACTCCCGTCACTAAAATTCCCAAAAAATAAACCTACGGCGAATAAGTCCCATCATCTCCAGAACAATGTGCCGAATTTTCGGCGAGGAAACGGACATAAAACAGCCGACTAGTTTGAAACAAGAACCGACAAATTACAACACGCCGCATCGATCGGCAAAAACCATAATTGAGAGCGGTTAAAAAACTAAAAAACAATCTTCCATTGACTAGTTCCCGACTTAAAGGTGCTCTTCCGATTTTTGCCTATATCATGTTCTCTATTAATATGAGAGCCTGATATTATAACTAATAGTGTTTATTTTTACAAGCGACAATGACCATGCTTTGAATTCTTTAAATGTTGTTGAACATGCTAAACATCTACTTGAATGAAGTTTGTAGAAATACACAAAACATACTTCAAATCAACAACATTGTATCTTCCGTTAGCACCTGTCACCTCCAAAACACATTTGTCACTTCCGAAAAACCCCCAGGTTTTTAAAGATAACACATTCAGATTTACTTGCTTAATAGAAATCTCATGCTGCTGATATTCTCTTTATAGGGGATTTAGTAGTCTGTGCATCATGATAGGAGGGCACTCACCAAGGTGCGGCACAGATGACATCGGTTAAGATGTCCCCAGACTGAAAATCTTGTTCGGAGATGACATAATTTGAGTTACAACAATGTAAATTGCTCATTTCTGGAGCTTGGAGGCAACAATAACGAGCTGTGGACTGGTGATGTTTTACCTTGGAACGAAACAATATCAAATGAAAAAATGATTATAACATAGAGCTTGGATATATTTGATTAATACAGTTTATTCTTGTTTATTTGTTACTTTTTGTGCCATTTGACTAGACATTAGCAGACACAATACACGTCTTTGTGACAGAATTGCTGAATTGGGTGGTTTAGGCTAAATTATGATTCCTTAAATCTCTTAAGATATAAAAAAAGTTGAGCTTTGACCAAAACAAACATGTGGTGCATGTTTAGAGAAATAACCAAATTAGTCATTGTTTGTTCGGACGGGTCTGGTGACATTTTAGGTTAACATGAGTATACAACATTATTGCAAGGCTTTAGGGAGCGATGTTATTATGGCGGGGGGGGTGGGGAGGGGGTGGGGAATGGGGCACTTTTTGGGGGGACCTGAAAAAAAATGCTGGCTATAGGGGGAACCTGAATTTTCCTCAAGCAGTAAGGGGGGGGGGGGGGGGAACCTGAATTTTTTTTATGAAGACATGGGGGAGAAACGGAGGAGAACGATCAGGTAGGCCTACATGACCGTCAGTCTCTTTCATTGAGGTCATGTAGACCTGATGCAATAAGTGATTTCAACAGAAAAGACACACAAACACAACTAAAAGTAATCACTTGTATAAACTCAGTCACAACCTTGATTAATCGCATAACGACACCACAACTGATTTAAAGAACATAAATGTCGGGTGGTAAATTACTTATGTAGGAATAACAGGATCGTTTTATGGTTGAAAAGTTGTTTCCTTACAAAACGTCATCCTGCTTTTCAACTGGGATTAGTGCCGAAGTGAGACAAATTGGAAAAACAAACAAACAAACGAATAGGGGTGGGATTGGTTTGTTAGTGTTCAATTGTGGATTTTGTTATGTTTGATGTGTTTTAATACTGGCACAGTTTCAGATTTTGTGTGAACTATTGAAGAAAGGTGTTTGTAACCATTTTTAAAAGAAGCATGTCAATATAGAAAAAACCAAAAGACAGTCTCAACTTAACATTACAGGCCATTTCCTCAATAATTAGTTCTGTGCGAAATTGGTGTAAAATACAACAATATATACGTAATCTTGACAATGGAACAATTCGATTGAGTTTGGACAAACAACATTTTAAAGAGATTTAATAATTTTAGTCCCATTGATGCACAAAATTGTAATCATCTCCAAAATTCAAATGACGGTGGCATGGGCTTCAAAAATTCGAACAGAATAATACATGTAATTAATTGCAGTTTTCAGTTGCTATAGGCTTATTACGGTCAAAGCGTTAACACGAAACCTTTAACATTAAAATTCTGATCAAAGGTAGTGACTTTCTATTCTAAAACTTGTAGTTTTCATTATTTTATTATCTGATTTGAACAGAAGTTTGTTGACAAGAAGTAACTTGTGAATCCGAGACACCACTTTGTGTTAAGGGTACCACTGTACTTTTGCTGATGATACCAATCAATGGTATTGTAAAGGGAATTGAGGATGGGTACAGGCTGTTAACAGAAAATATACATTGAAAAACCTTTATTTGATAATTTACAATGTTTTTGACACATTTTAAGACCACGCCAAATTAAACATTCTGCTTATTCAAATGGTGGTCTGAAGAAAGCCGAGAGAGATATTTCATTTTTCTGAAGTGGCATGTGTTACTAAAATGTGGACCATTTGGTTCTTGCACATTGTAATTAATACGAATTGATATGACTGTCCATAGCCCAATTGAAAACAATGCGGTGAAAGTAGCCCAAATGGTTACCGACTACTTTGAAATTTATGTGACAGCAGCCCTGTTTGATTTGGCAACCTGAGAAATGGTGTTAAAATGTGTGAAAACTCAAGACCAAAAGAAATAGTTGAATGAAATGCAGAAATAGTGTTTCCAATCAGTTTATATTATTTTATATGAGAAATTTGGGTTAAAGTTTTTTCATTTCATCATTTTAATACATCTATAGCAAATCTGCTTCAGAAAGGTTCAACACGAACATGTTTGTAAAACATACCAAAGACGCCAATACAGTACAAGTATCTACAGCACTCTGACTCCAGGGTTCAGGGTTATAAGTTGATGTACAGTCATTATATATGTGAAGATCTATGAATTGACTAAATTTCAATTGATATAATGACATAAAATGCATTATACCTTTTGGTCTTACCAACCTTTTTTTTTGTAACACGGTTTAACCAAGGGGGTGGTTACACCCCGGAATTTGTTATAAAATGCACCGATACTTAAGGGGTTTTGAATCAGCGGATAGCAAGGTTCTCATCTTTCAATTGGTACCAAACAATAAAGTACTACGTACCTAGTATGGCGTCTCACGCTGGCTCATAAAGTCCGCGAGGTCAGCAAATTGGCATTGTCACAGAGGGAAAATAGGCAAAAAATCCAATTGGCGCTAAAAAAGGATGTAATTGGATTTTATGTGGTTGCAGCTCTAAATGATGGCAAATGGCTAGTTTTACATAACATAGCATGTTAGAGCCATACATGTGCAGAAATATTTTCAAAACGTACCCTAAATTTTACTTGGGTGGCAACCACCCCGCTACCCTTCGACTTAAGGCATGACCCTAAACCCAGTGAAGGTGCTACCTTCACATTTTTGCTAAAATTACCACGAAAGGATGAGAAAATGATTATACCTGGAAGCTTTTTACGAAAGCTTTTGGCATTTTAGCGCACTCCGGAGCAAAGTTCACTAAAGGGGTGGTAACCACTTCCCTTGGTAAGCTGAGGTTAAACGTGTCATGAAGAGTGCCACAAAAGTTTTAATGAAATGTTTATTTTTCTGTACTGTCACTCGAGCCATTTCCTTTCATGCATATTGTGTTCTTGTACAATCATGGGTGCCTTATGAATTATGGCCTTTTGCATATGTACTTATCATATTCCATTTACATGATCGAAACTAGGAGGGGGGACACCTGAAATATTTTGGAAGTTATAAGGGGGAACCTGAAATACATATGGAAAATGAATGGGGGATCGGAAAAAATTAGGTAAAAAAACATTGAAAAATGCCCAGTTCCCCCCCCCCCCGCTGGTAAATAACGAATCGATCCCTTAGCTTGTGTGGTCATTCATTTCAAAGTTAAATAAGTTTTAACACAACAAATATTTTAGTTATAAACATAATTAACACTAACTAATGCTGGGTCATCCCATGCCAAAACAAAGAGTTAACCATACATCTTAAGTTTTGCCATGACTTGCCTGGGGATTAAATTCTAAGCTGAGATCGCCACAGAAATCCATATATTCCATTCGTTCTCATACATTGGTTCATCAAAGTTTCACAAATCTGAGCAAATTTCAGATTGCTCATTTGCAATATAAAACAAAGTATCATTTAACAAGAAATGTAAAAATTAAGGCAACTAAATCAGCAAGGGTATTCATCTCATGGTAACATGTAAACTGAGAAACAGCAATAACTTTGACAATTCACCTTTAAAAATTTCTCTTGTACTGTGCAATATTTCAATTTTCATGTTCAGGGTGCAACCCACTGGCAGAAGACCAATGCTGCTGAAGGGTCTTAAAATACTCAAATGCATTCCTGCCAAAACCTGTGCTGTAATTTCCACTGAACCCCATTATACAAAGGCAAATGCCTTAGGACTCAGTTTTGATGTTGATGTTGCTTTAATCATAACATGGCTTTTTACCCTTAATTTTGAGATTTAGGCCCTACTCCAATGTTGACTCTTGGGAATTCTAACCTTTGGGAAATTACTGCGGTGCCTATGATACAGGCCAAAAAAGTTTATTTCTCCTAAAGTACCCATATGCCAGTAGTCACTAAAATTACCAAAACTTGATAGGACATCTCAGATCGTGTAGCCCAGAGACGTCTTTAGTTTCTTCTGCAGGATAAATTACAACTTAACTATTAACTGGAAATCCTAATTTCTTTGTTGTGTATTGCGTACTGTTCATATTAACTGGGTTTATTATTGCAATTTCCAGTTTGATCACAAAAAGTACTTTTAACCAATTTTAATTTAAGTGCATTGTTTTCTTTCCTGCAAGTAAAGAGCAATGACTTTGTCTGCACAGGGCTTTTGACCATCTGGTGCAAATTGAGCAATTACCAACAACTTTGATTTTTTAAGAAATTCCCTCATCATGTGATTACTATGTATTTCCAAGTTTTGGGGGGCCCACAGCTTTGGATCCATGCTGCTGAAGGGTCCCTAAATGCTCATAAATGATTACTGCATGGTCCGGTGCTCATCATACAAGGCAAAAATCTAAATTTTATCCCTCCGAAAAGTAAGGATCCCTTAATTAAGGTGGTTCTTGATAAACAAGTCCCTATAAAAAATTAACCTGAACTGCTAGTTCACACCATGCAGCTCAAGAGACTTGATTTTTTTTTTTTTTTTGCATCTGATTAAAGTATAATTACACTATTATTATACATGTAAATGCTAAATGTAAATGATTTGCCAATAATTTTTTTACAAACAGCTATTTATTTACCTAGATCCCAGGCAATATACTATGTTCTTAACTAAAATAGTGATAACAGTCCTTTTTCACAATTAGGTCTGTTCGGCGGCCCTTTTCCCATAGATTGCTCTCAGCCGAGAGACATTCGCTCACAACACATTCGCTACGGGCGTGAAGAACTTCTCCTTGCGTTATAGCGAACTCTCCATGATAAGGTATTTTTCCTACCTGCTCTTTCATCATCACTGAGAAGTGGAGCGAAACTTCCTCCGACCACTCCATAGCTTGTTTATCCAGTACCATTAACTGCCCACATTAACTGCCTGCCCCCGTTTTCTTTTGGTGCGACAAAATTGCTTATCGATTTCACACGACGGGGACACTTTCTCAAGTACCCCGCACGCAAGCCACCACTTGACTTGTTCATTACCTACCATGTTATGTTATTACTTACAATCTGTTCAAAATTGTTGGAACACTTTGTGCAATTTGGTCCCGCCCCCTATTTCAATGTTGCATGAGCACGACACACTTGAGCAATATTATTTTTTGTACATATTATTTTCAACACTGATTGGGAGGGGTTGGGGAGGGGGTAAAGAAAGTTATAGTTAACAATTGCTTTCAAGCCTATTATCTCCTGCAAGTGCCAATAGTTAACAGGTGGTTGGGGGTGGGCCGGAGAGGACTTATGAACACGATTGTAGGTTGGTCCGGGGAGGCCGTACATGATTAAACCGTCCAGTGAAACAACGTTAAGTCAAAAATAAAGGCGACACAAAGGCTAGACTTTTTTAAATACAAAATGGACTAGTGTATTATATATTAATACAATTTTCTTGTGCAAAATCCGCGCCACACGCACAGGCACATCGTAATTTCCGTATTGCCTAACACTAAACACTGACAAACGGCCCCTTTTTATTTTAAGGAATTTTAACCATTCGAGTCTGCAAAATGTAGGAAATCTGTTTTTCACGAGGCAAAACGGTCGAACATAAAAGCTAATTTACCTAAACATGCTCAAACTTAAGTAGTTGGGTTATTACATAAAAACTTATTCCACACAGTATTGGTAAACCTTCCGAAAACTGTACTTCGGTCAAAACATGGAGTACTATAGTAGACGATAAACTATGTTAATATATAACTCCATGGTCAAAAACATGAAATTATTAGTTTACATAAACAAATCAAACGTCAAAATGGTTTGAAAACTTGTGCCCCGGGCAGCTACGAGTATGTTGCAAAGAAACTTTAGGTCCAGCTGAACATTTTGTAAATATCAACTGGCATCTACACACAACACAAAATGACTTTTAGACCAATTGAGTTGTTTTCGTAGATATAAACTTTTCATTATATTAGAGTTTCAAGTACATACCGCGTTCCTATAAAACGGCCATTTTGAATATAGGTCTGTCTCAAATACCTGTCGTCTTTATCGAGTCGTCATATACAGTGTTATCAATTAAACATTGAATACTTTGCAATTTGAAATCCTGTTTAGTTTTTAACATGTTACAAAAGGAGAAGGCAAGAAAGTGTCAATTCTTAAATTGTTTTAGAGTGTAACTCAAATATTTTTGGGTTTTTTTTTAATTTAAAATTATTTGTAGGTTATTTTACTTGTTAACTTCTTACACTGTAAAACGGGTGTGAAAATTATTAAACATTTCTAAATACATTTCTCTTCCTTTGTGAAATGTTTAAATGCTTAAATGTTAGTGTTGAACGTAGTGTTATCAACTACATATGGAATGTTTAGTAAGTGCACAAAAACCGTAGCTTTTTACCATGTTTACAAAGGGATGAGGCGAGAAAAGGTTCAATTGCTTAAATATTTTTAATTTTTTGTTTTTTATATTCAAATATTTAATTCCTAAATATTTAGTTTTCAGGTCTTAATTGCAAGCTAATCGGAATCACATGCTTAGGTTTAAACATTAAATCTATCCTTACCAAAATAACTCAGTCAGTTTTCATTCATAAAACCAATTTTAAAGTTATAAAAGTATCAAGAAAGTTACATTTAGTAAAATAACACGTGAAAAAACGCATATTGGGGTTCCATGGGTTCCACACTTCCGTTTTCTCATCACATGTTAAGGGTTAAAGTTGTTAAATGGTTTTTTAAGCAAAACATTATGTAGACGTGAAGATTATTATCTCTCTTATAAAATACTTGGAATTATTTTTTGTTCTGCTTTTGATAATTACATCGGAGACTATTGATAAGAAGGAAAATTCATGTTTCTTTGAGTTATTAGTTTATACATACTTCAGAGTGATCGCATGGATGTGCTCTATACGTTCTGAAATGGTTGTAGGCAAACGACAGCATATCATGTATATGTGTAAATGTGCCAGGTTTCTTGGAAAGATTTGCACTTGAACTTTTTCAATTAGAAGTCATCAAAACGTCATATTCCTAATCAAAATGCATTGAAATATCACTCTACTAGTAGATTAAAGATGCATCAATGATGCAGTATCCATCAATTGGGATGGGTAGGGAATGCATATAGTTGTGGGTCATAGGTCATTGTGTAGGGGTAGTACAGGTCAATTGACATTATAGCCCAGGGTCTTGGCCAGTGGTATCTGACAAGTTGTGGTTGGCTATACCACTTTACCTTGGAAGAAGTTTGATATGTTGGGTCAAAGGTCAAGTAGGGCATTGGAGGTCAAAAGGGGATTATGGGCCATAGGGGCTTCTGTGCATACCATAAGAGTCGGCGAACGGTGGGGGGGGGGGACTAGACTTTCTGGGTGGGTGTGTGGTTTCTAATAGTATTTATAGGCGGTCTTGGATTGCATCACCCTGTATTTTGCGATCAACTGGTTTGAATGACCCTGGGTTTTGCGGTTTATGACCTTTAACGACCACTGAGGTACTTGCTGAGCAAACAATCGCCCCCCCACAAGTTTCGGCATGTACTAAGTACCCATTTGACCTCCTTGACCTTGAATGACCTGATTGACCCTTGTTGTGACCTTTAAGAGTTTGGCATAACACATCAACCCCACCCCCAAGTTTCAGGAACAACAACACCGTTACCCCATTTGACCTTGAATGACCCCTAATTCCCCACTAGTGAGTATACCCGCTAGATGAGCATACTGAATGTTTCGATATGAGCGCCCAGGGGGCTCATATCCATAAGTCAGCAATGGGCGGCAGTACCCCAAAATAATGGACCCCTACATGAATTTTGACCCAAACTAACCCTCGAAACCGTTGACCAACCAAAAAGTGGTAGGCGAAACTCTAACCAACATACAAATCTATCAACGGTCAAAAGCAAGGCACGTTAACGATAACGACCTGGATGACCTTTGAAATCAAAAAGCCCCCTCGAAACGTGACCACAAACCTCGTACGGCGCAACTCTACAACACACCAAAACTACTATCCTCCGTAAAAAGCCCGGCCAGAGCCTAACCCGAAGAAAAACGACACCCTATGAATGACCTTTGACCCCAAAATGACCCTCGAACGTGACCCCAACTCGTATACGGCAAAACTACCACATACCAAAACTTTATATATATCAAGCACAGCCAAGTTTCGATAAACGACCCCGGAGACCTTTGACCCCAATGACCTCGAAAATAGGACCACAAAACTCGTAAGGTTTTGATTATTTTTTTTTTGTTATGGTGAAATTAACACCATACTTAAACTCATATCCATACGTCAAAGCACGGCAAGTTAGTTATCCAAATAAGACCCTTGAATGGACTTTGCAGAGCTTTGGCCACATTGAAGATTTTGGAGATCAGGGAGATTTGACCTGGAATCATGGAGATTTGATCTTGGAACCAGCGAGATTTTTGAATCAGGGAGATTTTTTTTTTTTAGTGAGCATTTAAGTGTAATACCTAGCTCTCAAGATGGATACAGCCATTGGATACTGTCTTAAAGATCATTGAAAGCTTCCACATTTCAACGAACTTCACAGGAACTTAGTCCATTGTTTTTTTTTTAAAGACTGCATGAAAGGTTGAAAGTAAAAGTCAACTTAAAGGTGGTTAACTTGAAACGGAAGCAACTACATAGTTATGAATGCATCAGAGATTTAGAGCTCTTTAAAAAAAATAAAGGCTTTCCCAAAAACTTGACAGGGGCTTAGCCGTTGACAGCCCCCATATTTAAGGAACGGTCAGTGGGAACTAAGTCCATATGGGATTTAAAAAAAAAAATAGTGAAATGAAACATGTCGAAGTAAAAGTCAATTTAAAGGCTCCTAACTTAAAAACGGAGCCATATACAAACATATGAACTGCCTTATGAGAATAGAGGCTCTTTAATAGCTTCTTTTTTTTTCCGAAAAAAAATTGACAGGGCTCCGCAGTCGGAAGCTCCGTGTAGGGAATGGCAGTGGGAACAAAGTCACAACCAGGCACTAAATAATTATAACTTAACTTTGCATTAACAGATGAGGCGCAATATTCAAAAAGCAAACAGCAAATCACAACGGCTTAATGATCTTGTAGGCAGATCCCTTTGCACCACTGGAGTTAAGGTGTTAACACTTTGACACAACATAGACTATAGCAGTTAAAAGGTTAATGGAAAATATTGCTGGGCTGGTCCATCCGACCGTCGGGCGAAAAAACGATTTTGTCAGAAATAGAGCTGGGAGTTACCGTTAATTTCCTATCCGTTTACACTCAGGTCGGTTAATTCGTTTTTAAAACGGTCATAACAAGTTAAAGATGCCGAATTTGGCGCTTTCACGGAATGCCATTGCACCATAAATAGTTCGTAATCGGGTTACCCGGCTTTGCATTCGATCATAAATATCTTGAACCATCAACGTTGTTCGTGTACTTACCTATTGTATGTTAATCCAAACTAAAGCGGTGATATCCCAAAGATCCCAACGACGAATCACGTGGAAGTTGCCATTTTTACCTTTTTGTAGATCGGGGTAATATAGATCCCTCTGTAATTGAAGCACCGCGAATTGGGGCCGTGTTTGCGGTGTATATGCCGAAAGTCACGCTCCCTCACGTACAAAGAACTGGTTAAATGGGGGCTTCCGTTCCGTTTAAAGTCGGAAGGAAACATTCTAGGAGAATCATTGGAACTGTTAACATTACTTTTCATGAACGGCAGGGGTTAATTTGTGAATGAAAATTGACTCAGCCAATTAAAAGAATTACGAAAAAAAGTAGTAAGGCTTGCTAACGTGTAGTGAATTTCTAAAAGTGTTTTTCGTTCGGTAAACGTTTTTTATTAACGTCACAGCATAGTCAGAAACCAAGAAAAACCATTTGAACGACTTTGTAGACGTAATAATCTTGGGTATTTATCATTTGGAAAGAATATATATTTTGCCCTAACAATGTGTTATTATTCTAATTGTTTATACGTTTTGATTTCAAAAACAAACATCATTTTAATTGACCCCTGGAATGACCTTTGCCCCAAAATGACCCCTCCAATCGTGAGCCACAAACTCGTTCGTTGGAGCCTACCCCCCAAATTCCTATATCGTTGGTTAAAGGACGGCGAAAAACATAGCGGAGGACACACCCACAAAGTTTTGATTTTTTAGTATATAGAGTTTGAACAATATGGGGTCAAAGTCACATTTAGGGCCACTGAGTTTAAAAAGGGACCACATGGGTCACCTAGGTCATTCTGAGCACATACAGTAAAAGTCCTGGACCATGGTTCCTTTGTTTGTCATAGATTTAGTTGCAAAGGTTGTTATTATAGATGAACAATGGGGGTCAAGGGCCATACAGGGTCATTAGCGGCCACTCTATGTATACTCAATATGATTCTTGGGTCAGTGATTCTTTTGATATACATGTCCGCAACCCCCCCGGTAACAAGGCACCCACCCACTCACCACCCACCAACGTTACACTTCCACTCAAGGTTCCACGGCAAGCCTTACAAGGCTTATCTCGGATTGAGACTGGGCAGCACAATAGAGATTTCTGGACCAATTTCCGGACTTTGTGATGATTTTTTTGGATATTCCTAGTCAACCTTTAGGAATTTCGGGCAGATGATGTTCCAAAGATTCGCGTGTCAGACAGTTACCATTTGTTTACTTTGAGTCGGTCTCACGGACGGAAGTGCTGGCTCGCAGGCAAAACATTAGCGGTAATGTATCGCGTGTATTTGATCGGTTGAGTTTAATTAGTATCGTCCATTAACACGCTTGGAATTTAACAATAAATATTGTTCTAATATTAATTACTGCCCTGCATAATCAAACAATCAGCAGAGAGTTGTTGTTCCGGTCTGGTTGCGGGCTAATCGAAGGACTCAAAAGGCGACAGAGAGGCATCGACTCGCAGTTTACACTATTTACCCTCTTATAGCTCAAAAAAGCTGTTGATCCAAGCCTCCAAAATTCTACCAAAGTATAAATTTTTATGAAGGAGCAGTAATTATAAAGGATTGTAAATCTGCAAAGTTTTAATGGTTATGTCAGGGTTTGGTGTTTGGGGTACTAACAAATATACAGGGGGTGCTTGCTGATACGACCCAAAAAGTACAATTAAAAATAACTTTATTTTAACACGCATTATTTCCAGAATTAATATGAAAATGAGAAAAAAAATCTATTAAGAAGTTATTTGAATACATTGTATAATGAATCCCTTCAGGCAATGTGTTATTTGTTAGCACATTAGATAGACGCATGTGTGATATACAGGGGCTGCAAAAAAAGTACTTGAACTTTTGCATATTTTTTCCCTTAAAGAAAAATTTGAGGAAATAGCATTCATTATACATGGTGGTTGTAATAAGGCTCATCTTGAATTTCATGTTGTATCAATACATGAATTTAAAAAGGGCAACAGGAATAAGTGGTGGTCACCATTGCGCTGATATCACCTCCTGGGACAATACATGATATGGACCTGAATCAAATAGCTGAATAATTATTTTAACACTGTGTTTTATTCTAATCTAATCATTTACCAGTGTAACCAGAAGACGTGAGTTTATAATAGGTGACGAACAAAAAAAACTAGAAACACAAAAAAAAAGGCAGATGGCTGCAGGAGCAATGGCTTGGAAATTGAGGTAAAGGTGGACGGATAGAGCAAGAACGAAACAATGTCCACTGGGCTGAGCGAGTGATAAGGTTCTAAGATGGAGCCTCAGTTGGAAGCTTACAGTACTTTTTGAATTATTCTTGTGATTGGAAAAGGATCCTTCCCTTCAACTTCCACTAAGGACAAGATGAATTGGTGAGTAGGACTCTACCCTTAAATTTTGGTATTATTTTTCGGTCAGTTTTAATTACCCCAAGCTAGGCATAGCTAGGTCTGGTCTGGGCTTGGGTAGGCCTACCACTCCATGCCTAGCTAGGAGTAGGAAGCTAGGGACGCTAAATAATAGAAAATGAAAATGTCCGGGATGTAGTTGGACCAATCAGTGAGGGAAAAAGATAGTATTCGGTATCTAAAACGACTATTGACTGGTTATATGGGTGATGACGGAGAATATCGCCCCTCGTGGCCTAGACCTGGCTTAACTATTATGTAGGCCGAGCAACCTGGCCTACTAGACTATGTGGTCGCGCCCTCTGTCGGCCTAGCCTGACCATGTAGGCCTGCCTACGCTGTGGTAGCATACCTGGCTATACGCCTCGGAGTGATTACTTATTAGGACAGGTAGCTGTGCAACTCGGAGTGATAATCTTCATCACCTCAGACAGTAAATAGTTGTAAATCTTTAACGACTGTAGATTTGGACAGTACATACTATGTGGAAGTAACAAGTTCTAATCAGGAAAACTGTACATGTTTGTAAGTATACCCCGCGGTAGGCACAATGACGTTGCGGTAAGATCTGTCCAGACTTGGAGACACACCACCCGGACCTCCACTTGCACTCTGTCATTTGGCTTTGCCGGGAAACAGGGCAAGGATGCACAAATGGGAGTTAGGACTCCATGTTTAAAAGAAGCCCTTCTTCACGAACCGATTACAAAGTAATATATAAGCATTCAAGGGATCTGTATGCTTTTAGAGAACTGTGGTGAAGGGTTTGGTGTGGGATGAGGTGGAGTCTAAAAATGTCGCCGTTAGTGAATCAATGACAATATTTTTGTTATCTTCCGACACAGTAGAATCTACCCATAAGGATGGGTATTGTTCCTCAGATTCGTGTTCAGTCGCTCCAAGTAACTCTCTGAGATTGTTTTCAGATAAAGCTTTAACATTCACATTTCGTTCCATCTCACCGATAAATATCTGAAGAAAGAAAAAAACACGTTCACGAAAACTTCCACCATGCACAGACAGATGCTGAGATTACACGCGTGTCAAGGCATGTTTACATGCTGAGACAGTGTGACCTCGAAAATGTTTTGCCTGCGAGTAAGCGCGCATCGTATTACAAATTGAGTGCGGACGTTCAGATGTAAAGGGCATTGCTATGCTTACCGCCACTTATTTCAACATTTTCAGCTTTTCAACGAAGCGGGATATAAAAAGGTTTATAAAAGTCGAATGTTAGCCAATCATTTAGTGGAGAACCGGCGGGCCCGACACAAATTATCTACTAAACCCGTCAAAAGTGAGGCAAGTGGTTTGTCGTCTCAACTCGCAATAGAATATATTATCGCAGTGTAAGGGATATTAAATATTCGGAGTTGTCCACTGCTGCGCAAAGTGAGTACCCGTCTTTGGTTATCATATGTATCTAGAAAATGTAATATATTAAAGTGTCTTCAACTTTCAAAGACCCGTATAATTCCAGAACTGCAGCTTTCAACAGTTCCAAGGGTTCCTTAAAACGGTCACGTGGTGGAACAAATCGTTTAGAGGAACCGCCACGCTGGGCATGGTATGCATTGTCGCAGCACTTTCCCATGTCGAAAACAACGCCACCCAAACTTAATATGACAACCACAACCAAATAAGGTTTCGCAAGCGTACACCAAAATATTTTCTCAAACACCTCCAAAACTATAACGCAATTACATAAACTAAAAATTCTACATTCTACACTGTGCCGTCGAACCAACAAACCCAACTTTTTCATCCATCCTATACCGTAAACATAATGCATAGTCAGTGTAACTAATGCCATAATGGAAAAAGGCTTGCCTTCAACAAACGATGATACCACGATCCACTTTTGCTAAGGTACGGAATGTTGATTTTTTGCAGTTCTAAAGTAGCCAAATTGGGGTCTCCTCTTCGTACTTTTGCTGAATATTCTTTGCACTTGGTTGCAAAATACCCCGAATTATTAACTTAAGTTTATCTCAAGTAAAACACTTCTTTTGTGTAAACAGCTCTATATAGCCGGGCTACCTTCATCCAACGTTTATTTACACTAAATCTACTCAAGTCAAAGAACTCAGCACTTCATTGACCTCAGCCCTGGTAGCCCTTGCCATTCTTTGTAGATATGGCCATTTTCACTATCAGTGGTGTTACCTTTTTTACCCTTGGGGTCAAAATTTCAAAGTACTTTTTATTTGTTATTTTCACTAAAAAAGTACTCATAATGACAAATTTTTGATTATTACGGTTTGGAGCTTAATCTTTTGCAAAAAATTGTTTAATTTTGGAAGTATGTGTCATATTGGGTAATTTGAGCAAAAATTCATTTCTTGTGAAAACTCCCATATTTTAACAAATTATAACAAAATTTTTCAGCAAAACAGATACTATTAATTAAAAAGTAATATGTATTCGAAGTTTACACTGCTTTTGGACTAGTCCTTGTTTGAATAATCATAATAGTTGGAATGAAATACAAATTTTGACGGAGAAATCTCAATCAACTTAAAATTTTTAATTTTTAAAATTTTTCCCATGAGCCCAATCCCCCATCATGCTCCCTGCACTAAATCTCTTCAATGATGGTTCCTTCCTGACACAAGTGCAGCAAAATCTTTAATTCTTACCGTTGAATTTTACACTTGCAGAGTAGTGTCGTTTCGGAAGTTACAGTTAACATTGTTAACATGTTTTCGGAAGTGACAAAGATGTACCATGGCTTTTGTTGATACTAATTGAGAACCTGACTCTAATTTTTTCATTGCAAAACAACATATTCATTCATTCTAATTATAAGGAGAGATACAATAACTTCGCAAGGTGTCACAACAAACTAAATTCTATAGTGAAATTTATCTGTATATTTTTACATAATCTATGTTGCAAGGCACTAACATTTGTTGTAAAAAATTACATCCACATGAACTTCCTTGTGCAAATTTTCATCAAAGGTAACTTCCGAAACAAATTAACTTTTTATTAAAGATTACATGCATAAAATTCTTAAAACTTCAAAATCCCATATTTAGGAGTGACAAAGATGTTAACAAATTGTTTTCATTACCTGTGTTGATTATAACAGAGAAGCTGGATATAATTTTTGCATTTTAAAACAGCTCATTCTTCTAGTTTACAAGAAGCAGAGTTCCTGATATTGAAAGAAAAAAAAATATTCAGACACTTGTATTAAACGGTTTGCAGGCCAACATGTCTTTGAACAACTGTAATACAAAAATAAAAAAAAATCGCTGGTGTGCTCATTTCTTCGACATGTTTACTACAAATATAACATTGGCATAACAAAACACTCAAACTTTGTGTGGATGCAACCAGTTAAAGAAGTTCTCCCATCATTGCCTTTGCTTTTCATTTTGCCCCAGGCATCTAGCTTTGTGATTTCCAAGTTCCCCAAAGATCACAATAAAGAATCATATTCCGTTCTGTTCTTAGCGTAAGCGGACTGTCAAGTTTATGACTCTGAAGCAAAATTCCAATCATTCATTTTTTGGGTGACAACAAACAATTACAAACCCCCTATATTATCGCAGCAACTAAATCAATTGCCAGTACAACTTTTGTTCATACGCCTGCGGCACAGAGCTCATATATTCCAACCAACTGAGTGTTACGTTCCAACAATTTTTGATGTTATTCTTTTCGAAATCTTTTTTATTTCAGGAAGTGTTAATAAAATATGTCCCCTTGTGCGGTGAAATACTTTAAAGGGGAATAACAGGCTAAGTTTTTTGATTTTGCATCTGTGATAAATTCTGTTAAACAATTCCCAACAGTTATACATTAATAAATTAATTAATTAGAAGACCAACAGAGCTCCAATGGTGCTGAAGCTTCATAGGAAAAGCTTTTTAGAGTTTGAGTAGAGATTGGTTGTTTTTGTTTGTTCTTTTGGGTTTTTGGTTATAGTGTTTTGTGGTGATCAGTCTTGTATTCCTAGCAATTAAGTGTTGGGAGCTGGAGGAAGGTATTTAAAGATCTGTTTTTTTTTAACTTGAATTTCTTCTTATTTTACCTGTAGTGGTATGTAACCATTGTTCTCATTTTTTATAAAGAGTGTTCTTTCATGGCTTATCACTGATGTTTACCCTACTTGAACCATTGCCTCTAATGACCTCTATGACCTTGTCATGTATTAGTTTTAATGCATAAGCCTCCACTCATCCTCCAATTTTTAATTGCTTACACTAATAATTTGGTCCCCTGTCAACTTTGGGTGGCACAGGGGACTATAAATGCCTTGCATGTGTGTTGGTGGTGTGTGTGCGTGTGTGTGTGTGTGTGTGTTTGCTTCCCACGCAATATCTCTGATCAATGCAAGTGTGGGGGTCCATTTTAGAACATAGATGCTCTCAAGTGGGCATGGGCTGGGATGTAAAGTTGGTCATGGTGACATATGTCAAGTCAAATATGGTCAAAAAATAGAGTCAAATTGGTCAAGATAGGATATATATTTATACGCTGTAAGCAGGATATCTTTTGATCTAAACAAGTATGGGGTCCATATTTGCACAAAGAATGTTCAACCAGTAGATGGTGGATGAGTTCGAAGGTGGTGCATGTGGGCATGGGTCAAAGGTCCAATGTGGTCAAAAATGGGATAAATGGCTATAACCTTGTTGGCATTGGCTGATGATGAAACTTGGTGGGTTTGTCAACATTCAGTGCCGAAACATTGAAGGTCATTGAAGGGCATTGGGGTCATT
>JAMKCH010064915.1:0-71198 GCA_023653785.1 Ophioderma brevispina | reverse complement strand
CAACAAACACCAATCACAATCAAACTTAACATTAACAATAGATAAGCAGACAATCTCCCCGGTACACTCAACCAAAATGTCTGGGCATCACAATCGACGATAAACTAACATGGAAGGAACACATCAACTCTGTCCTACAAAGCGTCTCACCCAATTGGTACAATCTACAGAGTTAAACCCCACCTTCCAGACACACCTTAAAATCAACTATACAACACATAGTTCTCCCATTACATGCTACGGTAAACAATCATCTGGCTCCAAACTATCAGTCACGACTCAGCAAAATAAACATCCACACAGAAAGAAAATGGGCCATCCGCACTATCACAAAACTCACCCCCCTAGAACTCACAGTTTACCCCCATTATTTCACTCACTAAAACATTAAACTAGAGCACCTTAAATCAACGTCAAACAGCGATCTTATGATTGACTATCACAACGATCGTTTACCTCCGAATTCAGCAATTACTTTACCCACAAACAGACCAAACCACAGCTATTAATACCAGACAAGCTGACAAAAACTATCTTTCCCCTCCAAAAAAATCTTCCTCTGAACAGCACTTTTATCAGTATCACGGCGCAAAACTTTGGAATTGTCTTCCAGAATCCATCCACAGCAATTACAACAAAAAAACACTTTTAAAATCTCAACTGAAAAAAAACAGTTCATCAACAAGTACAATCTTAATATTACTCCTCAAGTCATTTTTTTCTATCCTCACTTTATTATTCATCTCATTTCTATCCTCTACTCCTTACTTTTTCTTCAACTTTTCCTCTCCTACTTCTGCTTCCTCAACATATGCCAATTATAGTATTCATACCTCAGCAGACATGTGAAAAGCTGTCCTTGTCCAATTCCGGTATCGTGTATTCCCGTGAAGTGTTTGTTTAGCCTTTGTTGATTGTTGTTTTGTTGTGTTGTTTTTATATAATTATAATATATATATAGATCTATTTAACTATGTAAATTTTAGATCATCCCCTACTTGTGTCTTATGTAATAGCGAGTAGATCTTACTTTTATGGTTACAGGCCAGCAATAATATAAGCCTTCGGGGTTGTCCATTACTGGTCCTAGCAATCAATCCTCACCTGTTCATCGTTAGCACGTTTTCAATTGATACTTATGTTTATTTTATAATATACTATATTATTCATTTCTGTCATGTACGAGCATGGTATGCTGAATAAATAAATGAATTGAAATATCCAATTTAACAAATATGTGTATTGTATAACATGTTATAACGGTAACAATGTTTTTTTCCAAAAAAGCCACAATTTTGGGAGATAAGTTACATATTGGTTGTCCAATCCCATTGACTTTGTACAGGAGCTGATTTTGGCAGTATATAGAAAATGGAGCAGCAATTTGTGAAAAAACTACAAATTTATTTCCATTTGTTTTTCTCCGGTAATGTATAAGTTAAAGCTTGGTGTTTGGTTTTTATGGTTAGAGAAATAACAAAATATCCAGACAAGTCGTGTTAAAGTACATCAACAAATCACTTATATTACTATTACCAGCTTAAATTGTCTAATTACTTTACTGGGGTCATGACCACTAGAACAATCAGGCTAAAGGGACTTTCTTTAACGATAGGTGATTCAAATGTTTAACCAAATTTACATATTAATTTGGTATCTGTGTTAAATTTACTCCAGATTAATCTCATTAGATTTTTCTTTCTTGGATTCTTTTTTCACTCAATAAGTATTTTTAATATTTGTATATAGATATTTGTGTTTATTTGTATGTCTCATTCAAGTCAAGATGTGTGTGTGTCATTTTTCAAAATAATTAAGCAATCTCACAAAGATATTTCATGTACGTTATGTAAATCATATGTTCATAAGAAATGTACAAATCTAAAATCTCGGAATGGATATGTAAGAAATGTAGTGAGACCCCTGATTCAAATGATTCGTACGAAAGTGAATGTGAACCGAACGGAATGGCATTAACTTTAACGACATTAACTTTGAGAAATATGACAATATGTTATTCAACCCTTTACGTTTTGAAAATATTGTAAACAATGATGATTATGATAACCACAAGTGCAACCCATGCTCGTATGTTCTTCCAGAACAATTGAAATTACAACTTTCCGAAAGTAACGGTGATTTTACTATCTTGAATGCTAATATACGTAGTCTTACTAAAAACTTTGATAAACTAAAAGAGTGCATTGAAACAGTCAACCACGATTTCACTGTAATAGGACTTACTGAAACCCATTTAACTGAAAAACCACATGAATATTATAACATCCCCGGATATAAACTGGAATATGTTAACAGGGTTGGCCGTAATAAAGGCGGCGTATGTATGTATGTATGTAACTGATAAGGTTAAATATAAAATTCGAAAGGATCTTTGTAATGCAAACTCGAATTACGAATCATGTTTTATTGGAATTGAAAGAAAAAATACAAAAAAAATATTTTGGTTGGTGTGGTGTATAGGGCCCATACGTCTATAGATAATTTTATATCAGATCTAAATGAAAGTGATTCAGGCTTACTTACAAAAATAAATGCAGAGAAGAAAATGACTTATTTAACGGGGGATTTTAGCATAGATCTTCTCAGGAGATGATATCCACAGACCAACTCATGATCATGACCATTATTCCAAACATCGGATAACCAACAAGGATTACAGGACAACAGCGACAATTCTTGATACATATTAACAACTTGTGACCAAGTAGAAAAATCAGCTATTATAGTAAACCATCAGTGATCACTTGCCAACAATTTCTGATTGTAAATCGAGTTTGCACGACAAATGCTGGAAATAAATACATGATATTACCAAAGATTTTCTCGTGCGGGTCATATTCTCAGCCTGTACAACGTTCTTTATTCGAATGTGAACTGGGAAGATATTCTTTGATAATATCAATGTTGATGGACGGATTCTACATGCCTATGTAAACCATTGCACGTCGTTTCTCTCACTACTTCCTTTAATCCCACTTCCTCACTTTAACAAGAACACAAAAAGAGATCTCCCACGATCTCCATGGATTACCAAATGTCTGCTTAATAGTATAAACAATAAAAATAAGCTATACAATCAATATGTTACATGTTCCCAAAGTAGCAACAATCATCAGGAATTTAAAACATTTAGAAATAAGTTTCATGGATGATTAGAAAAGCAAAACGAAATTCTATTTTAAAAACTTTTTATTATTTTTGTAAAAACATGCGAAAGACCTGGAAAATATAACGATGTAATTGGACGTGCTCAGAAGCAAAATATTTGTGATCAGTTCAAAACGAAATCTGGAACCATATTACATATCCCAAATAATACAAATTAATTTAATATTTTTTTCGTGAACGTAGGCCAAACTTAGCATCTAAAATTCGGAACCTCCGGTAAAAACTATGTGATTATTTGACTATACCTTATCAAAAAAAAGTCATTCGATGAACCATTTTTCATCCGAGATTGTGAAATCATTATAAATTTGATCCCAAGAAAAGTAGGATGATATAGGAAATTTTGATTGTAAAAAGAGTAGCAATGAAATTGCCCAACCCTCACAAAAATATTACTTATCTTTGTTTTAACTGGTATGGTTCCTAATCAGTTTAAAATACCAAGGTATCCCGATTTATAAGAAAGATGACAGTGAAATATTACCGACCAGTTTCAGAACTTCCGTGTTTTTCAAAAATACTAGAAAGGCTTGTCTTCAACAGATGCAATTGAAATTTATTGATAGCAATGATATTCTTAATGTCACGCATACGGGTTCAGGGCCCATCGTCTACTCTAATGGCGATAATGCACACTTGTTTTTAAATTACAGAAAGCTGTGGAAAAATAGGGAAAGCACATTGGGGTTGGACCCTGGACCTATCCAAAGCTTTTGATACAATAGACCACATATTTTTAACTTCATAAGCTTGAACATTATGGATTCAGAGGGGTAGTTTATGATGGGTTTGCGAGTTACTAAGAAAGAAAACAGTATGTCAATTATAAGATAAGAAATCGTGACTTGAGGGATATATATGTGAGTTACCAGCAGGGCCATATTAAATCCCTTACTCTTTATTTTATATCAATGATTTACAAATACCTCAAACTTGCTAGAATTTCATTTATTTGCCGATGATACGACAATTTTATATTCAAGTAGTGACATTATGAGTCGAAATATCAATTATAAATAAGACTTGTCTGAAGTAAAGTAACTGGTTTAAGCAAATAAGCTATCTGTCAATGCTAGTAACCTAATTATATGATTATGGGTACCCCAAAAAATACATAAAATACAAATGGAGATGGTTGTAATGACAAGAGATATAGTATATTCTTTACACACAAGTGCTACAAAGGTGTGACGAAGACTAAGTTTTTAGGAGTATTAATTGATAAAATTTAACCTGATCACCCACATTGATGGAATATCGAAACCAATATCGCGGAATATTGGTATGATCCCCAAGCTTAAATTCAAAAAAAAAAAAACTAATATACATGAGCGCATATTATATAACCTATATTGTACCCGTTGTTCTTACCATATATACATGATGGTATACTTACCTGGGAAGAGCTCTGCGCAAAATTTTGGAAAAAATTCACAAACTTCAAAATGGCATTAAGAATCATATCAAATATTCATTATCGAAGTCATTCTGCACCACTTTTCATAATAGAATTTTTTAAATATATTGATGTTTATAAACTCATAAGGGAGGTTCATTTTTGTTTCAGATACTTTGCAAACTTATTTCCAAATTCATTCCACTATGTTTTTCAACCTTGAACTGATTTCATAACTAATCACCACACAAGAAACGAATAATTTTACTCCAACAAGAATAGATGGTATTGCAGTGATAAATCAATTAGAAACAGCAGGCCCCATCTTTGTGGAACGCCCTAACTTCTTTCGAAAGCAAATAGAAATAATATTATAATTTCTTCTATTCATTGATTTGAACTTGTCTTTGTTGTTTGCTTTTTTGTGTGCTATTTCTTTGTCCTTGTGTTTAATATGTATGTATACTTTAATTAAATCTAAGGTGGTGGTTCCATCTGGGCCTTACTGGCCTTTCGAACCATTCCTCCATAAATGTGTATTCTTATGTTAATATGTATGTATTACTTCACCGCCAGTTTGTATTTTGTATGTTTTTTTTTATGTGAAATAAAGAATGATGAAATGAAGAATGTTTTAATTTTCTGTGGTGTGCAGTAAAACAAAGACAGGTGGTTGCTAACAACCTTTTTAGGTTTGAGTATTTTCTAGAAATACTGAGTTTCCACCTTTCATAATCTTATCTAAAGAAACTACAACTCCCTTGTTTGATGAATAAGGTTGTCCATACGAAAAGAAATCAAAAAATTCTCACGTTAATTTTTAACAGATTGAGTGTATCTATTAAGGTGTTTTATTTTGCCCTAATTATTTCCCCTAAAAAGAATTAAACATTTGATTTTAAAACATCCCTCGGAGTTTTAGTAGCTTAAAAGTTACTCTGCATCTATAGCTGGGAAAAATTATTTATTGAAAAATTAGGGAATTTTCAAAAATATGTGGAGACAAAGTTCAATTCTTATTATATTTTATGATTGGACCTAAACGATAGCAGATTTGATTTCCTAGTTTATTTGTCTGTAACACACCATTTTATCCGTAAAATGTCCATTGACAATTAGTTTTCATTATTTGGCACTAAAAGGGGGTTTTAGTAAGGGGCGGAAAACCTATTCCCCTTCGATAGACGAGGGTTAAGTCAGTTGATGATTATACTTCGACTCGCAGACCAAAACGAAGACGAAGAAAAAAAATACTGATTTGTTTGAATCTTATTGGGTGTTCCTCTAATCTTTGATGGACAAAGTTTTATTATATCATTATTATATAAACATTGCTTTATTTGTTTCCATTTTGTATCATTAGTATTTTTCCCAGGGGGGGCCACTTGTATTCAAAGGTGGATATGATGCGTGAACAAGAAAACACGTAAAAGGTGTCCTTTTTTCCCAACAGGCGATGTACGCGCATACGTTGATTAGGGTGTGGAAAACAGCAAAATATGGACAAATGGGTATGTTTTTTTTTCTTTCTTAACCATTAAATTGTGATGTACGTGTTTAGGGTTTATAATACTCAAATTAAGCAGAGATCAAAAATCATCAAAAATATTCTAAATCGGAAGTAAAGCAAATCGAGATAATAAAGGGTATATTATTACAACACAATGCATTGCTTGCTTGTTTAGAGTAGCGAAAACTGACAAAAATACTTGTTTAAAGTAGCAAAAATAGACAAAAATACTTGTTCATGATTTTTATCCGGCGGAAATACGTGTTTAGGTATACATTTTATGACTCCATGTTCACGCATTATATCCACCTTGGAATACAAGTGCCCCCGGGTATTTTTTATCAAAAAATAACAATATCAAAAAAATAAAACATCTACCATGTATGAATATTGTTGAGAATGGGTGAAAATACATTACTTTCAGAGGTGTAAACCTTCACTTGCGATTTGCTTTTTGCTGATGCTGGTGTGAAACAGTGTTCATTGTATTGGTTTGCAACAATGAGTCAATGTGATGTTGCCTACATATTACCCTAATTTTTTTGGAAAATATTCACCAACTACTTAAGTTATAAATGTATATCACTATCTCTTACGCTAGGGCGAAATTCTCTTTTGTTATGTACAGAATTTGACGTTAGGGCGAATTTTTTTTCGCCTTAACGTTTTCCATTGTTTGCGATTTATTCCGTCAAAAGATATGAATATTAATTTATGCAAATGAAGGATAATCTCATTAGCTAACAAGAAACATGAATATTAATTAATTATCATAATAATAAAGGCTCATTATAGACTAATGAATTATTAAATTTTCGCCTTATGGACCTATCTAGGAAAATATATATTTCTCTGTGAATATTTCCCATCAGTCACAACATACAATATTTGTATACTCTATAACAGTGACACTGATTTGAGCCAGGTGATAGTTTACTAGCACATGATATATAGAACAAATATTGCCTTCTTGTGTCATTCGTTCAATAGTAAAAACTATATCACTGGGTCAAATTAGACTGTACAATTTCACTTCACCATCGCCTCGTGAATTGGAACAGTCAAATTTGGCCTCGTGAGATGAATTATACTTTACCACTCATAGGCATCGATATTTGTATAGGTTCCCTACTTATTAATTTCAAAATACTATTTTTGCTTAATTTTTCTATGAATAACAACATTTAGAAGATGGATATGGTTGAACATAGGGAATTTTCTGTAACTTCTGTTACTTGTCTAGGCATGAAACTGTTTAGCACACGAGCAAGTGTTTTCAGTTAACTCAAAAAGAACCTAAAAAAAAACAAACAGTATGACTTGTGAAATTTCCAAATTGATATTAAAGCATGACGTATGATCGCATGAAAAAATAACAAATAGTTTTCTCTGATTTTGCTTAAAAGTGAAATTGACTTTAACTCAAGATGCATGGTCACCAATTACAGATGTAAGTAACAATAAATTAATTAGTAATATAATGAAGTATTTAATCATTTATTAATTCATAATAAATTAATAATTAAATTTTTAAGATAAAACACACAAAAATCGCCAAATAAATAACATAAAATAAAAACAAATTATAAACAAACACAAACAAAACAAACATAAAGTGAGATATATTCATCATAATTCATCAACAACATATTCACTATTATCATTTGCATCATTTCATATGCTAGAATCAACATTTACACATACGATTGCAGATCAATCATGTATTCGTTTTCTTCTTTTTTTTTCAATAGTGCTAGATAAATTGTTCCTCTTTATTGTTTTTTTTTTTACTTTTTTCCCGCTTTGTTTTGCTTTTGATTTTGTTTTATATATATTACAAAACAAACAAGTAATGCATTAACTGACAAGCTTCCAACCTTATTTCATTAAACATAATACAAATCGCAATTTCTTTCGCTTTTCCGAAGTATTACATGATAGTTTATATTATGTTGGCAAAATAAATCACATTACAGAATGTGTGACTTTAAGTGGTTATCTCAGACGCCGAGAGTCCTAGAACCGTCTCTGTTTTCATTATAACCACATGACTGGCCACTACGAGTTAAGTCTAGGATGGGATAATTACAAGGATACTAATAACATTAGATGAGGCATGAAGGCCAGACGAAGATGCCCTGATTCTTAGGCGTTCCAACGTGCCAAAAAGCACGGCTATTGATTTCAATTACAATGCAATGGCTTTCGCCTTGCATAGAGTCGCCTGATGTTCCCATGGCTTTTTTTGGATCGTTTGTATTGTGGACTCATCCTTCGGAGGAAGAGAGCTAATATATTTGTTAGCGCGTTCTAAAAGCGTTTAGATGATAGAATGGTATCAATGAAATATTAAATGAAAACTTCGTCCGATGAGTTTCTCATGAATATATTCCAATAACTTACCTCCTCGAGCACGTGCCTTTCGATCGAGAAAATTACATAATATACAGTAAATCGGATGATTTGGACCAAAGTTCGCCGTTTGTTATTTCGACGAATATATTCTAACTAATGTCGTCACCCGGCTTTCGCGATTAACCCCAACAAAAACTTCTAAAAATAACTCGTCGATAAACTCAATAAATCACACCAAAATACACTCTAAAGACACTCATAGATTACCCCATTTGACCACCAGAACTCTAATAACTCTAATAACTCCAATTACTCTAAATGTGATTGAGAAAGGATCATAGTCATATTGGTTAGCAATACTGGGTTATTTATTCGCCGAAACGAAACGAAACGGGCTCAGTGCACCAATTGGATTACACGCTTTACTCCGTCAATAGTTGAAAATGTAACGATCACGGATAAAGCGTGTAATCCATGGGCGCGTAAGCCCGTTTCGTGTCGTTTCGTCGAATATAATAGCCAGCAAGCTTACCCCTCTGGACCAAAAGCCCCCGGATTTAATCTCAGTGGGATCACCTGTGTAGATTTTATCGGGAACTCAATTTTTGATTTAATGTGTATCAGAGCTATTAATTAAAACCTGAATACCCCTCTCCACCAATGTAATCTTGCAATTCCCAAATCTGTGTGTGTTTCTTAGCATGTGTGATTTTTGCAACATGGCGCTTTTTAAGCCTTATTATAGCAGTCAAAATCTCTCAAGCATTTGGGCAACAGGGGGCAACAATTTGACAAGATTAAATAACCTTTATTATTATTATTTCTATTATCATTATTATTTTTTTTTAAACCTCAAAACAACATCGTCCACCACCCGGCTTTAGCGATTGCCCACCAAAATAACTTTAAAACATAACTCAACTCTGTCGATGAGCTCGATCCACAACTCCCCCAGAAATACTCTAAAACATAACCGTCGATGAACTCAGTATGTGAAAACAGTAAGTTATATCAATCTGTGATCTGAACTTAAAAATTAATTATTGTGGTGTACCTCAGGGTTCGATATTAGGTTAGGCCCCTTGCTATTTATACTCTAGAGATGATATTTGTAACACTTCATCTGTATTAGATGTCATTTTGTTTGCTGACGAAAACCGCATTTTGTATTCGCGTAAAGACATTGCCAGCAAGATTGAGTTTCTGAAGTTAAGAACCTAAAGAGAAGTAAGCAACTGGGTCAAAGCCAATAAATTATCAGGTAAACGCCAGTAAAAACACAAATTAACATTGGTATTGGGTAACAAGACCGCACTTCACTTCGAGGAATGAAATCTTCTACTGGTAATTGACAATGAACACAAAATGTAACATTGGATAACACCGATCTTTAAAGAGTAAAGTATCACTAAATTTCTTGTTATTGATAGATGAAAACCTTACTTGTGAAATGTCATATTGATAATCAATCCAAAACAATCTCAAGAAACATTGGTGTTTTAAACAATTAAACTTTTATGTATAAACTTTACGGAATGTATACTTTACTCTCTATAGTTGTACTCTAATTTTGCCTTATATAAATTATGGAATCTTAATATGGGGGAAATACTGTAAAACTTACTAGATCAATAATAAAGCTTCAAAAAGGGCAGTGAGGACAAGATCAAATACTTACAGAAGCCATTTGCACCCTTATTTACCAGATAAAACGCCTTAAATATAAGAGATATATACAAACTAATCTTGGTATATTTAATGACAAATATTCCTTAACAAATTGCCGATTACATTTAACGGCTTTTTTGAACGTTCACAAGTAGGCACGAATATCAACAATTACAATCTTACGAGAGATAAGAAAGTTTTTACTGATCACCCGTGCGAACATCTGGTCCTATTTCTTGGAACAATTTGGGGAACATCTACAAAATTCAAAATACAAGTACCTCACTTTAGAAACAATTTAAAATTGAACATTTATTTCCACATTAAAGAATATTTTTTGCATTATTAATTTTATTTATACTGTAATTGCTGTTGATTTCAATTTGAGTAATTTGAATCATGGTTCATTGAGAGCCGTTTTTTGGTGTTTTTGTTTGTTTGGTATGTCCTTACCTTAAGATGTTGTAACATAACTTTCAGGGGTTGACCCCAGTCCTGGTCTATTGGCCTTTTAGTCAACTCCGCCATTAATTTTGTCTATGTAATTTGTTTTTGTGTAATATGTTTTTATGGAAAATAAAGTTGAAGTTGAGCAAAGGTAAAGATGAAGCAGAGATGATCATAATGTAATCTGCTGTTTGAATATTTATCTAAACAAAACTTTAAAACAAATACAATACTCCTGAGTGGTATTTCACTCAGCCAATTTGAATTTATTCATTTCACAATATTCCACGAATTAATTCTTTGTTTATAAATAAAAAACTGATGGCTGAACAAACAATCTAACCAACCTATTTTGTTAATCCAGTAATTTTCTGTATGAGAGTCGCATTAATTAATCATGACATTATGGGGGGATACTTTTTGTTGTGTTTGTTCTTTTGAGGAAGAATATTAACAAGTATTGTAACAATGCATTTAATTAACTTAATTAACTTATTTCCCTAACTTTTAAACCGATACATACTCTTGGAGTATTTCACTTCACTTCAGCCTTGTGAAATTTTTCATTTCAAAATATTCCACGAGTTAATCTTGTTATTAAAAAATGAATGAAGAACAACGCAATCTGAACTGCAACCTATTTTGTTCATTACCAATCATTTCTGTATGAGAGCCGCATTAATCTGAATAATTAATAATATACATGTTTTGCTGTTGTTCTGGTGAGGAAGAAATATAATAATAATATAATAATAATAACAATCTTGAAAATATAGCGCCTGATGCAGGGCCTCTGGCGCTTCAAATAGAAAGGAAGCCAATATACAAAATATCAAACGACAAATACAAAAATAGAATAAAATTCTAATGTTAAAACAACAAGATATAAATCAATTATACACATTTCAAAAAACTTTAAATTTTAAGTGAATTTCAAACATATAATTCTATTGTGACCAAAAATAGGCGAGAAGACCAACACGGTGCTCCCAGAACTAAGAAACATATGGGATACACCTTGAATCGTCAGCTGTGAGGATCTGTGTGATGTACCCCACAGCGGAATTCGGATAAGTCTTGATCTTTCCTGGATCAGATGCCTCGAACCTACCTAAACTGATTGAAAACAACATCCTAGGCAACCGGAATGGATGAAGGTAGAGAATAAGAAAAAGAAGGGAAAATCTCAGAATTATAATTAGTGATTGGGCTGCATCAGAAACATGATACGAACCAGGAGCCAAAATGTTGTATAAATAAGAATTCCTTCAGACGGACTGAAACTGAGCGCGCGGATACTGTTAGGGAGTTTATTCCACATATGTGCTGCTGCGTAAGCAAAGATCTATCCCATAGAACTTCTTGATGAGTTGGCTGATTACTCAGCTGGGGAGCAAGAAGATGATCTCAAGGTTATCGGTGGTGGATACAGCTGTATGAGGCTCAGCGATATAGGCAGGGACATTGCTGTGGATGGCCTATAGGTGAGAAGCAGAAATCTTAAAAAAACGCCCTATGTTCAATTGGAAGCCAATGTAGTTGGTAGAGAGCTGATGTGATATATTATCGTCGACGAATTTTAAGGAAAGACGGGCAGCTGCATTTTTGAACTCGCTGAACCTGTAATTCTCTTTCTGAAGGCCATAGAGCAAGGAATTGCAGGAATCCCGCCTAGAGGTAAAAAAGGCGTGGACCAATCTGAGGGTAGATTTTAATCAAGGACTGTCGAAACTTGCCAATTTTCCTATAGAGAGCCAAGCAAGCTTGCAATAAGCGGTTAACATGATTGATCATTCTTAGTGATGAGTCTAAGATGACACCAGGGTTCCGTGTGCTTCAGCTGACGGATAACAAGAACAGAATTGGCCAATGATCTAGTTGGCTGAAGTTATAGCCGATCTACAAAATGAGAGCGAAAGGAAAGTCAACATCTCCGCTCGGTCTTTGTCATTTTAATATCAGCTTGGTGGATTTACACCAGGATCTGACGTCTGCAATGCAGTTCAATCTTTTTATGGTGCTTCACGATCCCGAGGTGGAAAGTCAGGTAGAGCTGGGTGTGATCATCAGCGCTAACAACAAATGAATACCATGGGCAGTGAGATATCCTGTAGTGGGGCCCTGAACAAGAGAAGTCAATCCGTCCAGTAACCGAGCCCTATGGGACTCCACAATCTACAGCCACAGGATCATGAACGAAGCACCTCTGACTGATATCGATTGAGTTCGGCCTTCTAGGTATGACGAGAACCACAACTTAATGCTTTTCCAGTAATCCATACCGTTCAGTTGACGGGTTAGGAGCTGTTGTGGTCTATGGTTGTCGAAGGGCGGCGCTGAGTCCATAGTAACCCTAGTTCAGGCATCTTTTTGTTGTCGAGACAGTCAAGTATTTTCATTCTGCACCCGTAACAGAGAAGTCTCAGTACTGTGATATTTTTTTGGGGGGCCGGTTTTTTATGCCGACTGAATCGGAGCATGGAGATCATTATCGAAGAGGTGGTAAGTCTGAAACTGATTCACTGCTACTCTTCAATCACCGTTCCGAGGAAATGGTTGATTCGTAGATATAGGGCGATAATTGAGAGGGTGTTGGGTAAGCCAGATTTCTCAGCAGCGGGATGACAGATGAATGCTTGAGAGCTTGGGGAAATTACGCCCGGAAGACAAGGAGGAGTTGGCAATCCTTGTTATGATGTAAAGATCATCAAAACATAGTTTTAAGAGACCAGATGGTAAAGGGTCTCAGGTGGCCGAATTGATCGAGCTGATTTGATTGGATTTCAAGGACCTCCTCTTCAGACGCTGTAGAAAAGTAGCTGAAAGTGCTTTGGCATGACTCCGTAAGTTCAACGGACATAGAGGCAGTATTAGTATCATGTAGACTGTTACGCAGCTTCTGGATCCTTATGCAGAAAAATTCTGCAAACTGTCAGCAAGATCTTTTGGATATTCATGGGCAGTAGCGGGTGTTCCACTCTGGGAGAAGTCATCTTACTGACTACACGGAAAAGATCCGTGATCACATGTAGTAATCTGGGTGTTATGATAATCGTCTTTGGCTTGTATTTAGAGCACTGGTCTTTGTAAGCTCCTTTGCATACTGTGAGCCCAGTTGTGAAAATCTGCCGCTCCAGCCGACGCGTTTCCTTCTTATCAGCGCGAAGAACATCTGTGTACAAGGTGCATGAGGACGCAGAACTGTCCGATCGATTACGAGTGGAGCATGGTCATCAAGTGTCTAGATAAGATTTGTTATTATATTCATTAACTAGAGATCAAACTCAGTATGTGAAGGAAAAACAAAGAAGTGCAGATCGTTTATCAGAGTTGAAGATGTCTCTTTTGATGTGGGAATTTTTCGAGTCTGCATGGTTTTAAAGCACGGTTCAGGTCGGTTGATTTGATGGAAGCATTTACAGCGTAAGTGGTCAGACGGCAAGTGATATGAGTTGAAAAATAGGGCCTCCAAAAATTGTTCTGATTCAAGTGATAGTAGACCAGAGTGTGGTTCCCGAGATGTGAGGTGGGCAACAACTAGTTGTTCTCAAGATGCAGATCTAGATATGATGGAAGGGATATTAAGCCCACGGTCATCAGCACGTCAAATTGTACATTAAGTCTACAGTAGGAGCAAAAAATGGCCATTACCACTGTCGTTAGCAAGAAGAGAGGAGAATCCATCTAGACACATTGATGAGGTGAATTTATAACAAGTACTGTGCAATGCAGTCACATCCGTACGCGATTTCAATACATTTGTTGAACATAGAACAGGATGGTCGTATTACTCTTAGTGTGCGTTCTTGGTAATGCTTTTTTTCTCTAAAATTGTAACGGGTATGCATGAACGTTCCCCCCCACCCAAAAAAAAGTATGCCAAAAATATCAGCCTATAACATATCTCATTTTTGACACTTGTTTTGGGTCAATTGTACATATTTTTAATAGTTTATGTTACATTTTGGTCTAGTCCATTCCGACTCAACTATATAACTAGAGAAAGTGTTCTCTCCTCTCTCTCTTTCTCTTCAATCTTTACACACCTTGGTTTTTGTCACCACTTTGAACCAAGCACCGTTTGTCCCCAATGGCGGCGACAAGGCCTTCATGAGTCGGCGACGAAACATTACAGAGTCACCCACCTGTCTAACCCATTAGTTGTTGGAAGATAATATAAAGCATTCGTCAAAATTCACTGAACTAGATACAACTATTATGCGCTTTTCTACTCATATATGTACTTCTTTCATGTCTTCCTTGGGGAATTGGATGCATAAAACACTAAGTGACCAAGGGGTTTGCACTCCGTGGTGGCCCAAGGGGGGGGGGGGGGGTGCCATGGGACCCCCCTAAGGAAACCCACTTTCCCGAAGGATTTTTGCATGAATGAAATTTATTACCACATGTGTGAAGGGTCATAAGACAACCCCAAATCAGCAACAAAAAATGAATTTGTTATTTTTGGCTGCAAATTAGGTCACAACATTGTTTTCAAAACACGCGAAATTGGAAAAAAAAAGACGGAAAATTCAAAGGAGCCTTGGCTTACACCAAACATTTGACAACTTATTTTTGGTGATATCTATGCTAGAAGACCCAATTACATTATTTACACAAAACTAGCAGTTTTAGGGAATCCTGTATTTTTTTCCGGGTGTTGCAAAATGCACGTCATTTTCTAGAGACGTTGTACAGTAACGGTTTGGCAACATCCATGTATGAAATTGTGTGTGTCAGACACCATAAAGGGTTAATTTTGATGGATAATAATTGTTACTTCATGTAGGTGGAACTTATATCAGCAAAAAAAAAATGCTTTGTCTTGGTTTCTTTTTTTATTTTTAAAAATATTCTGAAATGGAATTCCGTTAGTGCCAAGGGGGGGGGGGTTTCCCTGGGACCCCCAACTAATAGTCATTAACAGCTTGGCCAATTTTAATTATTTTGGTATGAAAAGAAGCGCATTTAAAAGTCAGGACAATTACAAAAAATTCGGCGCAAAAAATCCCACGCGTAACGTAAATCGGCCAGAGCGAAAACAATTTTGGAGGGTCCCTAGGGGAACCCCCCCCCCTGGTCACTTAAGTGTTAACACGTTCACCACATTGAAAAGACGATTGTTCATACAAACCAAAACCATTCGAAAATGGACATCAGTATAAACATTTTAAAAAAAACAAAACAATTTAACACAATGTTAAGATCGGTTTTCCAGACAGATTTCATGCGACATTTGTCTATTTTATTTAGTATTATTATTAGTATTATATATATGACTGTGGGTTAGGGGGAAATCGCTATTCTTGGATTCACTAATTATACGTTAGGGACAACAAAATGGGTTTTTCCCATGAACGTTTCATTTGTTTGCGATTTATTCCGTCAAAGGAATATGAATATCATTTATACAAAGCTTAAAGATAATCACTAGACCAACAAAGGATATGAATAGTAATAATCTAATAATTAATAATATGAAATTCCCCCTAAGTGTCATTCTAGGTAATTTATGTATGGTTATTATTATTATTGTTATTATTATATTATTATTATTATTAGTAGAGTAGCGTAGTAGTAGTAGTAGTAGTAGTAGTAGTAGTAGTAGTGCCACTACGTGGTCTTGACACTGAAAAGGGGCCAAATGCTGTTTAATTGCAAGACCAAACCGTAAGGCCACTGTACGTGATTTGCACGGAAAAGGTTGAAAATGTGTATGCAAGACCAAACGTGGGTCTTGATTTAGCGGGGAAAAAAAGATGCATACACATACGTTATCTTCTTTATCTAATTAACACGTTTTTATCGCTTAAATATCTTCACACATAGTTTATGTAATTATGCGCGAATACTCCTCTTTCAAAATTCAACAAAAGCTAAATTTCGACAAAAATACACTTACGTGGTCTTGCATTCAGCCGACGAGGTAGGCTCGTTTCGTGAAAGTCCTATTTCATGAGAGTTTTACTTTCCAAAGCTGCCGTTGAGTCGAGGATGGGGATCCGGAATCAATTACAAAATCCGTTGCAAACTTTTACGACATTAACGTTCACAGTCATACTTTAAAGAGGCATTTCGTGACCACAGCCTCGTCCCACCCCGACTGATTACATAATAAATTTGAGATTTTTTCATCTGAACCGTTAGCCTTAATAATCCATGTGGGCCAAATCTTACGTGCAAATTCGGTCGCAGAAAGAATTAGAACTTATATTGAAAGACAACACAGCTATGGGACCGTGGGAAACGAGTAATACTCATAACACAAACCGAAGATCAGGATCAGCTCAAATTTTGAGAATAACTTTTTCCCCCCATCGGTTTTAATTGAAATATATGCTTAATGAACAGTATGGGGCAAATTAAGATCGCCAAAATCTTCAAAAAGCCATTTTTCTCGATATGCGATTTGCAAATATGGCAGTATGTGACGCGGCCGAAGAGGCCAAGAGGTTCTTCTTTTTTTCTTTTTCGGGGTGGTGACCTAAGGGCGCGTTCCCAATATTGATGTTTGGTACCAGGAGTGGTACTCGATGCTACATCGAGCCCACTTCCTTGCGTAGTGGAACGTGTTTTATGTGGACTCCGACCTACATCCGAGATCGGGTTCAAGACAACCTAGGTAGGTAGGTCGGGACTAGGACGTGGTACCAAATGCACAGTGGGAACGCGTTTGTTCATCGTAAGTGGGACCGGCTCACTTATCACCGCCGAAAGCACTGCCTTGGCTCGGAGCAAGGACAAAAATGTCGCAAACAAAATACGATTGTTCTCATTAGGAATTCACATAATATACCATGAAAATCTCCTGCATAGTTTCTCTAATTTGTATTCGTATATAATTAAGTAGATATAAAAACACGATATTGAGGAGATAGAGCAGCGGAGAAACGGGCAGTGAAAACACGCTAGCTGACGGACATTTCATAACACGTAAAGTCAAGGAGACTTCAGGTTACGATGAATCTTTCAAAAATTGATACGGTCAGTCGGTCACGCCGATCATCCAAAATGATCAGAATGTAGGACTGAGATGTTAGTGTTCGACAGTCAGAATGTTACATCACATTTTTCATCAGAGAACTGAGAGAATTCTATGGTTTCCATTCAAGTATCAACAGGAGGAATACAGCAGATCAATTTTTGCAAAAATAACTAAGTGGCATTGGCGGGGGCGGGGGCATTGGTAAACAACAACATCCGGGTGAGTAATGGCCCCGATACTACATCAACGTTTGGCACGGATGAGGTACTATATCGCGAGAGTGAGGAACGCGATATCAATGTGGGCCGAGCCCACGTCTATGTGGACTCGGCCTAGGTCCGAGCACACATGTTTAAAGTGGGAAACGACATAAGTCTGGGGCCAAACTAAAATCAAAATAGCTTGCAAAATTTTGTTGGCTCGTTTCTACATCCTGAAGACCTGATTGAGAGACAGAGGGGTGCCAAACAATTGCACATGTGAGTATTTGAAATATCCAGATGGCCGCCAAGAGGGCCGCCACCACATAAAATAGCAATAACTCAGCTTCTAAAGCAGCTATAAGAATGATTCTTGTGTCTTTGTATTGGGTTGGTGTCAATGAATTCAATTTGTACTATTTTTAAATACAAAGTATCCCTATACGGGAAATCCAAATGGCCGCCACAACATAGAATAGCAATGGAGCGCAGCTTATAGAGCAGCTATAAGCATGATTCTTGTGCCTTTGTATGGGTTTTTGTGTCAATGAAGTCAAATTTGTACTATTTTTTTAAATACCAAAGTATTCCCTATATACTGAAATCCAAGATGGCCGCCACCACATATAATTAGCAATTAGCGCAGCTTATAGAGCAGCTATAAGCATGATTTTTGGCCTTGTATGGTTTTTGGTGTCAATGAATTCAAATTTGTAATCCTTTTAACACTAAAGTTCCTATTACCGAAATCCAAGATGGCTGCCATCACACACAGATAATTCGCAATGTCTCTGCTCTTGAGCAAATACGTTGTAAGTTGTGATGCTCTCTATAGGTTCATGGGTATCTAATTCAACTGTCTACTCTTTGAAGGCATTACAGTGTTTCTTTACACTAAAAGTGAGAGTGGTTAGTTGCATACAGGTGAAATACGGAAGGCACAATTATCATAATAAGGTGTCTCAATTTTGGCAAAGCATTCCAAATATCTGTGATGCAAAAGTGACAAAAAGGTAGGTATTAAGTTAGCAGACCATATAACTGTAAAATAAAATGCACAACTTATATTATAGTTTACTGTAAGGTAAACAAAAGCATTCAAGTATGTGTGCTGAACATTGTTGTAATCATACTAAGGTAGTCGAAGTTGGCAAAGTGTTTAACTATGAAAATTACCCAAAAGTTAGTTATCATGATCCGGTATAGTTCTAAGTTGGCAAAAATGTCAAGTTACACAGATGTCGTTCAGGTTTTCTACTATGTATATTCTTATTGGCAAAGCGTTCAAATATATGAAAATGATGGAAAGTTGTTCATGAAAGGTGTTCTATAAGTTGGCAAAAACGTTTTTCAATATAAAGATGTTCCACAAGTTGTCATACTAAGGTTTAAGTCCATAGTTGCAAGAATTCAAAAATAAAGGTGAGACTATCTATCTAACGGCCGCAGCCGAGATGCTGTTCCACCATTGTAGCGCCAAATGTCCCTGTTTGTCATTAGGTTGGGGGGATGTCAGAGGGATCCTGCTGGGTGTCTCGAGCAATCACATCAATGTAGTTACAGGGCGACGACCCCTGTTTGGCATGGTAACTTCCAACATGTGACGTCTCTGAGACCTACTTGGTCAATCGCACGATAACAGTGACCGGCAAAAAAAATGTTTCGTGGGCCAAACCCGGCGTTGGGCACAGAAGATGAAATTGGAGGGATATCTCCATATATCTGTGCCTTTGCTTGGTCTTGTGCTCGCTCCAGGAAGATTGTTGTGCTACTCGCATAGAAGATGGTGTAGGTGCCATACAGTCTTCCTGTAGCTCTTTCTTCATGGTCAAGATCTCAGATCCATATAACAGGATACCTCTACACAGGATTAAGAATTTTCAGCTTGGTTGAATTGGAGGCTACCAGATTGCCATCAGTGGTTGTAGTTTATTGAAGCATTCAAAGCTTGTTCTTTGCGTGACAGGAAGTCTTTCTTGCTGATCGGCACACAGAGGACCCTAGATACTTGAGTCTGGACCTCTTTGAGTTGGCTACCATCTGCTGTGAAGATAGGTTGATGATAATTCTCTTCCTCATCGACGATCATATAGTCGTCTTTCTTGGAATTTTAGATGTAAGTGCCGACTTTGTCTGCAAAGCATTCTCAAGGATTGTTAGTAGATCGTGTTGCCACCACATATCAGATCAGGTGTTAGAGCTAGATCATCTGCGTAGTCAAGGTCTGTGAGCATTGCTGACCCTGTGACGTCTGGAAACGTTGGGTTTGATGGGAGTCCTTTGTCGTCATGATGTCAAGACCTGTCTGAGGATTGTGTTGTATAACCACGACTACCAAAGAGATAGGGAGCAAGAATTATCTCCGTGAGGATTCCAGTAGTTGTAGGAACTCCTTTGTGGGCCCATCCATGGTCTGCACAAAGCTACCAAAGCTATATGGGATCATCCATGATGTCAATTGCCTTGACAGTTCATCGTGCGGGACACCGTACCAACGTTGGCGGAATATGCAGCATTAATCCCTGTTAACACTGTCAAAAGCCTGGAAAAATCTACGAACACACAATTGAAGCTTTTTCTCTTGGAAATTCCTCAACTTTCTATGATCCTTCTGAGGGCAAGTATCTGAGGTACTGCCTTTGCGAAAACCGTTATGGTTCCGTCTGAGAATGGGATCTATGTGCGAGGAGTTGATTCTGTTGAGCAGCATCGGAGTTGTAGATCTGAGAGGACAGTGGTTGACATTGTAATTCCTCTGTAGTTTTGGGTTTTTTTTTTTTGGAGTTTGTCGCCTATCTGGTAGAGGAATGATGAATGATAATGAAAAGGCAGCTGGTTGTCCATGTAGGGGTTATTACAAAATTCTACAGGTGATCATGGCATAGTGGATTCTTCCAGACGATGCAGGATGTTGTCGGAACCAGGTTTGTCTTGGTGTTGTTAAGTTTCTTCAGGCAGTTCTAAAGCTCCTCTATAGTGATGAAAGGTTCAGTCTTGATAGGAAGGGTGTCTGCTATCTGTGATTGAAGAAAGTTCATCAAGGTTAGTGTTATCTGAACTGGCTGCCAAGTAGAGAAACTAAAGTGCTGAAACCATGTGTCAAGGCCCTCTTCAGTTGTGTCACCTTTGATTCTTATAGGTGGGGTAGCCTTATTACGCGTCAGCTCCCTCAGGCTCCCAGGCAGAAGCATGCTTGTTTCCAAGATGTAGGGCGTCAAGTGCTTCAGACTTGGACTTAACATGCTCCTCAAGCACACCTGTAAGCGTCATGTCAAGTGCAGCCTAGCAGCATCAAGTTCTTCTTGGAGCTTCTGGTGGATTAGTACGGCGCTTCTTGGCTGCAGACTTCAGGTTTTCTCGGGACTTTGCTGACTTTGTGTTTGAGGGCAAAGGAATAGTTTATGTTTTTTCTTTTTTTCTTTTTTTTTTTCTTTTCCTTTCCTTCCTCCTCTTTTTTTCCCCCCCTCTTAAAAACAAAATTTTTCTCTTTTTCTTTTTCTTTTTTTTTCTTTTTTTTTTTTTTTTCTTTTTTTTTTTTTTTTTTTTTTTTTTTTTAGTCTTCTTCTTTTTTCTAGGTAGCATCTCCATTGCCATTTCTTTGTGGCGATAGGGGACATTATATACTGCGCTAGAGTTCTCGTCTCAAAGCTCATCAACAAGAGTGTGAACCTGGTTAGTACCGCTACAGTTATATGCTCACAAAGCTTTGCTCCCCCCATACCTTATCCAGTCTATTGTTTCATGGGTCTCTTGGGAGGTGGTTTACTCTGACGATAACTTATGCTGATCCTGCAAGTGACAATTCTGTGATCAGACTTAACAGCTTCAAAAGTGTTGTAGGCTCTTGGGTTATTAATGCTGTTAATCCATTCGTTTGACCAGAATATGTTCCGTTGGACAAGTTCTCCATTTTGGCGTCGGTGTGTCCACAGTCTACCTGATATGATTTTGGAATTGGTATTAGTGGAAACAAGGTTTAAATTGTTCCATGATAGTCCTTCAATGTACCATTCCATTTTGGGAGAACTCGTTTGTTGCAAGTGAACAGCGCGCCGTCAGGCCCAGCTAGCGTCTGTAATCTCCAGGGATGTACGTATGTTGTACAGAAAGATTATGGGCATGGAACTGTACTGGTGCAGTGGAAAGAAAGTTCATGGTAAAAGTGAGAGACAGTTCTTATCGATAGTCGTGTGGGGGCCTGTAACAGCAAATGGACTGTTGGTTTCAGGATTGCCCGTCAGTGAAGATTCAGAGCGCTCATTAAAGTTGAACAAGGTTGGCACATGACTGAGAGCCTTGGTGATAAAAGAAGAAAACCCCACACCTCCTGTAGTAGTCGTGTTACAAGACCTTGTAACTGATTACTCTAGGAAAATAAACTACCGGTACATAGCTAAAGGGACCAACCAACTTGGTAACAAGGTTGTGCATTTCATCTGAAATATTTTCCTACGAAATAGCCCGGAGTCATAGACCGTGTAGTAAATTTTTCCCTGGACGAGGGAAATTTTCACCAGCCAATGATATTGACAATTGTCTGAGCGTCATCCATGACTTTTAAGAATAGAGGCGTGGTGGACAGATCGTATGCCATTTGGACAAATTGATAAGTCGGACACCTCTAGACAGGTTAGACACACCAATCGGTGATTTGTTTGCAAGCACGCGTACGCCAGACAATAGGGCGTTCAGCATGGTGCATTTACCAAAAATCGATTAAAAAGCTTGTTTTTGTTAGAAAATGTGATGTGGGTTTGATAGCTTTAAATGTTACAATATAACGTTATTGTAAAATCAAGAATGGTAAAATAATATTTATTTGTACGTATTTTAAGAAAAGGAGAGGGTCGTGATACGATATCAACACATAGAAGAAACGGGGGGACGGGAGGAATCAATGGACCCCATGCAAATACACCACAAAAAAAACAACCAAAAATGGTTATTTTACCTAAATTTTGGGCTCCACCTCATGTACGATTTCTGCCCATGATCAATTTTTTTATTTTAAAAATAGAGTGAACACGTATTGTTAATGGGGGGGGGGGTATAAACTGAGGAATTGGGCACATCCGTCCTACTGGCACTGCCACTAGCGAAAGGCTTTTCCTAAATCAACATGCATATATGCATAATTAACGGAACTTGTAGTTCGAAGCAAGCGTGTTTACAAAATGCGAAAAAAATATGAATTGAAGAATGAATTCGATTTTTTTATATTTTGATTGTAAAGCTAGTCTTTTGATATACGGTATTCGAAAAAAGACAGTTTTTAGAGGGGAAAGTTAAAAAAATATATTGGTATTTTGGTTAAATGTTGTTAATATCACCCATATTTTTTTATTTTGATTGGTTGCGATTCACCACCATAAATCGTAAACCATTCTTTCTTTTTAGGAGTCTTTCAAATAAAAATATGATTCTATGGAAAGAAAAAAAACACCCTTGAAGCCTGAAAGCCTGGCTGTTGTCATCTCGAGTTTTTTTTTGGGATCAATAATCTTCAATTTTCAAAGCAGATTCTATCACCTGCGCTCGAAAAACTGTGTTTTCAAATCGATGTAGAAGGTCAACGTCCATTGCATTCAATGGGCTTGACCTTGTTCCCCCCTACTTCTTAAGCAAGAATGTGAGACACTCAAAACGATTCTATTTTGACCTATGAGCTCACCAATAATTTGCACCATTTTTATCCAAATTGGAAAAGCATTAAAGATTTGACCTTGTACAACTGAAATGACCCTTTTATTGATTTTGCTGTTTAGCCTATAAATCTTCAACTTTACATCTGAGATAGTACAAACTATACCTTCAGAATCATTGTGGTTAGACAAATACATGGTATACATTTCAACATGTTTGGATCAATTAAAAAATTTGGACCCCTGTACAAAAGTTGTCTTGGCCCCCCCTCTCCTGAAGGCACCATTTTGCCTTGCACTTAAGGAATCGCGTTTCAGGGTCCCTGTCAGTATACCTACATATTTAATCACTCAAACCTTTTGTTACTTGAGGAGTGTTACAAATGTCTGCAGCTCCAGGCTATATGTTTGAGATGAATACATATAGAGTGGTCAAGGTTTCACATTGTGGTGTCAAGTGTCACTTGGTGGGATACTGAATCAAATGGACTCACGACCACCCATGACAGTTTGGAATATTGCTGTTGAAATCCGTGACTAAAAAACATACACTTGTCACCAAAAATCGTCATCAGGTGCGGTTTAGTATGAGTTTATAAAGGATTTGCCTTTAATGTGACCTCTAGAGATAGGGCGTTGAAAGTCCATTAATTTTATTTTCACTGACAATTTTGAAAATGGTTTATTGAACTCCTTGACCCTGAAAAATCTTATGTGGAAACCACAATCATTTTCCTAGGCTATATTGTAAAAGATGGTCAGGTGGTGTCAATAAGATGTCGCCATCTTGGAAATATCGGAACATTCAATATTTTGGGGAATAGTTTGATGAACTCCTTTTACAAGCAAAAAACATATTTAAGATCCAAAACTGTTTTATTGGGTGTTTTGCCTTTAAGATTGGCTTTCCCACTTGGAAAATGGCGCCGTATGCAAATTGCCACCACTTTAGATTTTGTCATCTCTGTTTTCATGAAGGTACACATCCCACGATCAATTTAGCTATGGTGACAAAGTATCATTCCGGAACCGGTACCCCTCTCCTTAAACTGGTTGGTGCTGCTGCAGCACTTATCAACTTGTTAAATTCAAAATCGCCATTTTGGAAATTACATCAGGTTTTTTTTAAAGATTAAAAAGGTTTTTTTTTGTGGGTGAACCAGTTTTTTTTCAAGTAATGAACTAATGAACTCAGTTTTTCCTCGTCTAAACCTCAGTCATCACTTGCAAAGCGTTATTTAATTTTTAAAAACTTTTTATTTTTTTTATTTTTGTTATTTTGTTTATGTATTTTGTTATTTTGCTGTGAGCTTTACCGATAAATATGACAAAGGTTTTGTTTTCATTTTTAGATAAAGTTTGTAAACCTCATCGGTTTTTTTTTAAGTGGTTATTCGTAGATTTTGGGTCATCTATGTCACGAAACTTTTTTTTCTGTCTATGTTTCAGTTAATGACATTTTATGGCACAGATTGATAATTGTATCGTTAACATAGATCGAACTGTGGTTCTCAATTCACATTTTACAAATTCCGCATTTTATTTTTTTATTTATGTTAAGTTCGAGAAGAAATCGAATTACGAAAAATCTTTATTTCGATGCGTCAAAACCCGCTTAAAAGAGTCTCTTATAACTTTTCAAAAGTGGTGGATGATATCACAATAAATCGTCAACTGATTTTCTGGGGTTTTCTAATAAAAACACTGTTATGTACAGCAATAAATAGCTTTTTCTCACGCCAAACATTTTAATTTGGAAAAAAAAAAAAGTGAGATCTTTAATCATATGAAACCCTGGTTGTCATCTAAAAAAGTTGTGAAAAATTATGAACTTCAAGTTTTCGAAGCAGATTTGCACCATTGACATATACAAAAGGTTTCATTTTTAATCCATGACCTGGCTTTATTTTAAATTAAACCTCGGTTTCTGACTGCGATTTTCACAACAGTTCTGATAATAAAGGCTGACTCAGAGGATTTTAGAGGGCACCTCAATTTAAAAAACAATCATGTTTTACATGAAGAATTTTTAGACTTCTATTCATACACATCTAGTCAGTGAAAAATCCACTGACATCAGTATTTCAACATCGGGGACCTCACTGCGTTTACTGTACGATGCTCTATCAACTGAGCACCAATGAGCAAGATGATTTTTTAAGAGGAGGTGATATTATATCTATAAGTCTCAGTTCAACCTGTTACTCTAATACTTCTAATCCAAAAAGCTTAGATGTAATTGTTAGAGGACTATTAATTAATTAAGGAAAGCCCAATTACGAAATCAATTTAGTAACATTAAAGAAATAAGATCAAAACATGTGGTAATTAATATTATATGAATTTTTTTTTAAATTCTACCATTCAAAAAAAATCTTAATGTAATATTAATTACCCATTAATTACCCGTTATTCCGAACACGCTTTTTTAGCTTTCGCTTTACAAAAAAGTTGTGTTCATTCACTATTCCCGAATAGGGTTCGCTATCCGTAATTAAAAGGGTTTGCTAGTCCGATTGTCAAAAAAAGTTCGTTATGCAGAATATTAGGTTCTTTTTCAGAGTAAGCTAAATAGCCCTGGAGCTAGAACACATTGTAACATATCTAAAGTACAAAAGGTTTCTTGAGTGATTAAATATTTGGACCGACTGACTTGGAACCCTGAAAACAACGTGAATTGTAAGTGCCGCAAGTGGTGCAATAAGGAGAGGGGCCAAAACAAAGTTTGTACAGGGGTGCAAATTTGTAAAAATTGACCAATTCATGTTGAAAAGCACACCATGTTATGTGTCTTAACCATAAGGATTTCAGAAAAGGTATAGTGTGTAATATGTACAGCATAAAAGTTTCAGAGTTTATAGGCTAAAACAGCAAAAAATCAATAATAAGGGTCAATTTCAGTTTGTACAGGGGTCAAATTTTAAGTTGCTCCGATTTGGATTAAAAAAGGGTGCAAATTATTGGTTGAGTTCATTAGGATTAAAATAAGGAATAGTTTTGATGGTCTAAATGCTTAGTTTCCGATTGTAGGGGGCAAAGAAGGTCAACGTCCATTGATTTCAAATGGTGGGTTCAAAAATTGTCGAAACTTTCTTGACACAAAAGTCCACTTTTTGGTGATAAAATGTTAAAAAAGTCCAAAAAAGGACCATTTTAGGAGGGGGTTTGGTCCACTTTTTACAAAAAAGGCCCACTTTTTCGAAGAGTTCGAACCCCCCCCAAAAAAATCCTGCGTACGGGCCTGTTTATACTGACCTTTGACTGGAAAAAGGGTATTAAAAACTATAGTTTTCAAATATATGCACTTATATTTCAATTAGAAACATTAAAGAACAGCGCACTTCTTACTGAAACTGAAATTTCTCGCTTGAAAAATATTTTTTCAATAAAAAAAGGAGGGGCTACGCCTTATAATGATAATAAAAACATTATATGAGACACGAGTTTGTTTGTTTGTTTTGTAGTTTGCGTGTGAGTGGGTTTGGGGTCCTGATTATGAAAAAAATGATTTTGTTACATCATTGAGGTGTACGATTATCTTCAAAGTAAGACCTTTTCAAATCAGAACTACAATTTAAGCACTTATTGACCAAAATTCTCTATTTTTGAATGATTAACATGATGGAAAATCGAGTGAATTTTGCCATTGGTCTAATACCATTGGTCTACCTGGCAGTTTGTCTAAATCCAATGGTCGAATACCATTTAGCTAATAACCATTTAGTCTTTAACCATTTAGGCTAATAACATTAGTTTAATAGCCCATATTAGTCTAATTATAGTTCTATAACTATATAGTCTAATATCCATAGCGTTCTATAACCAAATTGGTCTAATGCCAATTGGTCTAATAATCATCTGGTCTAATATCCAGCTATGGGTCTAATATCATCTGGTCTAATATCCATCTGGTCATAACACTCATTTGGTCGATATCCATCTGGTCTAAATCCAAGTGTATAATATCCCATTGGTCTAATATGTATTCAGTCTAATATTCAGCTAGTCTAATAATTTAATTGGTCTAATACCATCTGTCTAAGGCCATTGGTGTTGTAATTCCATTTAGTCAAATCCCTCTGGTCTCTATCCTGGTATACTATTCATAAGATTCATTGGTCTAATACCCTTGGTCTAATGCTATTTGGTCGATAATATCCATTTGTTTAATATTTAAGTCTTGTGATAATTAAAAATTAAAAAAAAAAAAAAAAAAAAAAATTAGACCAAATGGGTTTTCTTATAGACTAAATATAATATAATAGATAGATAGAAGATCAGGGTGGATTTTAGACCCAGTGGATATTATACCAAATGGATATTAGACCAAATGGACATTAGACTAAATGGATTAGACCAATGATAATAGACCAAATGGATAGTTAGCCGAGGGATATTAACCAGAGGCTATCAGACCAATGGGGTATTAGACCAAATGGATATTAGACCAAATGGTTTATTAGACCAATTGGGTAATTAGACCAAATAAATGGATTATTAGACCAAAATTGATATCGGACTAGATGGATATTAGGCCCCCCCCCCCCCCCCCCCCCCCCTAATGGTAATTAGACCAAACGGTGTTTGTGTGGATTAGACAAATGGTGGTGACAAATGGGCATTAGATTTAGATGGACCCAATGAATATTAGAATTCTGGTTGTTAGATAAATGGATGTTAGATAAATGATTTTAGACAAATTGGTATTAGACTTTATGGGTTAGACAAATGAAAGGTAGACAAAATGGCTATTAGAACAAAGGGGATTAGACCAAAATGGCAATAGTGGAGTAAAAGAAAACTATAGGAGAAAGAGGAGGGGTTTAACAACAGGAAATTGTAGGTAAGGAAAGGGGAAGAGTCAACATGGACTTGAGGTAAGGAAGGAGGATGGGGTTGTGGGAAAAAAAACAAGAACAAGAGAAGAAACAAAAAGGAAAATGGATGTGAAAAAAGAGGAATCTAGAAAGACGAGGGGAAAGGAAATGATGTCCATAGGCATGTGAATGAAATATTAAAAGGAGAGAGGAGGAAGAGAGAGGGCGAGAGCGAGAGGTGGAAGTAAGTAAAAGGAAGCTTATATGACAAAAAGAGAAAAAGAGGGTTACACAGGAGATTGAGAGGTAAAGAAAGGGAAGGCTTAGGTCCACACATGGATGAGTAAGGGGAAGAAAGAGGGGTGGTTGTGAGGAAGAAAAAAAACACGACAGAGAGGAACAAAAAGGGGGAGAAAAGAAAACATGTAAAGATGTAAATAAAGGGAATATAGGAAAAACGGGGAGAAGGAAGGGTGCCGTTATAACGAAAGGAATTATTGAACAGTGGATGTGGAACAGAAGCAGACGGAAAGAGGTAGAGGAAAGAGACGCGAGAAAGTTAAAAAAGAAGTGATTTTTTGCTAGTATGTATACTAGCGGGAAACCCGGTGGTGTCACTTCCTATTCAAGGCGTAACGCATGCACCCACCCCCCCCTTCCCCAAGTCAAAAAATACCCCCTTTTAGCGTGGTTTCAAGTACATTCTAAGCGATTTTGACCCCTTTTTTCATGAAAACGGGTACAAATTAACCTTAAAAACAACCCTTTTTTGCATGTCAAGGTAACACTTTTACAAAATCACCCCTTTTTTAGATTTCAAGAAACACACACAAAAACATGTTTTCTTTTAAATTGAAACTCTGTTGTCTCTTTAACTGTGTTAATACCATCTTTAGGACCTATATATGAGGAAAAAAATAACAGGGAAAGAATTTAGTATATGTGCCACCACCTTGAATTCGGCAGCTCAACAGAATAAAATGCACATTGAAAAGGATATGTCAGGGATGGACGGTGGCCAGAATACTGAATTCATCCCATCTTTAAAATGATCTGTCCGCAAAGAAAGGGGGAAGGGGGGAAAAGGACCTGCTGTTCTCACTAATCTTTATCCCCCTTCTTACTTCTCTTTGATGCGTGCGCACAACAGTTAGATCCTATTATCATGATGTTTATACATATACTCCTAGAGGACATCGCAAAAGTTCACGGCATTTTCTTGCCCTGGAGACGAAACGTTGGCCCTTGCCTTTGGTGGGGTCAGCGCCATGTGAATTCACATGAGTACCCTGCCTTCATGGTTCCACAGGACGGCTGCATTATGATACGCTTGATAACAAAGAACCATGGAATCAGAGGTCCTCTACAGGGGGCAGCCCTGTTTACGCAATGACGTGAAATGTGAACAAACCGGGATCCGACCCTACGAACTTTCCAGCGGTTGTCCCAGGCAGTATCGAAATATTTTGGGGGGCAAAAAACATGACCAAAAATGTAATACATGTACTGGATTAAAATAAGCGAGAAATTGGTAAGATTTCTAGGATTTCACATTTCGTGTTCACAAAAAATAGCTAAAAAATATACCCCTTTAAAAAATATCGAGTACATGGTTGACAAAAAAAAGGACCTTTTTTGCAAAAAATCGGAACATTTATGTTCGCGAACATACTTTCAAAATACACCCTTTTTTCGCGCAAAAGGGAACGATCATGCGTACACCTTGTCATATGAGTGACCACCACCGGGGCGGGGAAAGGGAAATAGGTATTCTCAGACAAAACTGGGGAATAAAGCAAAATTGGATGCTTTGATATATCTCAATCATTATAAAATTTGATATTTATATTCGCGAATACAGACATGGTCCATCCCGCGCCCACACGCAGAGTGGTTAGTATAGTTATAGGTGCTAAACCATTCACACCGCGCACGCAAGGTAAATAATAGCAGGTGGTCCGTGAGGTCCCGAGTGAGGTGGGTTTGATTGATGAAATGTCAATCACTACCAGTGGGCGTACCCGAATGCCTTAAGTCCGGGACTTGCCCGGAGGCTCAAAGCTGGGTGAATTTCAAAGACTCGGTTCTGCGAACACTCTCTGAGTTTCACCACGAATTCTTTAAAACCGAGTCTTTGGACAAAGACTACTCCGTAGCTGCAATTTATCTGTTATCCATGCAGGGGAAGAGGCTGTAATAAGTGCATATCCATGGATATTCTCTTGTAGTAGAGGTTTCACTGTGACAATTGCGGTGTTTATGTATGCAGATGACATCGATATATACAGTGTGCTTCATGTACGAGTTATTCTTTCTTGGCTGTTGTGAAAGTGTCTGGACATAAAATGTGCTAATGAGAAAGCTTTTTGCGTCTACAAGTTGTCCATGCCATTTTCCTTTGTCAATATCAGGGTTGGGGGCCGTCCAGTAGGCTTTAGGGCCAATCCATCATGCATTTGTTATAGACCAATGTTGGAATCAGGAAGGCACAGCTTAAAATCAGGGGCTTTAACCCTGGTGCTACGTTGTGAACTATTCAATCTTGTCAATAGGCTAAATAGTAGCTGGGATTCGCCAGGTCTCAAGCACCCTTTTCTGTTGGGAAGGCCTTACCTTTGTCTTTCACGGTGACACTATACAAGGCCAGCAGTTGCCTTTTCTGTCAGGGATGGTCCCTTAGCCTTTTTTCGCACAAACGAAAAAACCAGCCTACAAGGCAGCAGGTACTATTCACCATAGTTGGTTTGACCTAAGTAGTATTACCTATGGACCTACTTAATCAATAGTATCACAAAGGTGATACACAATTGTCTAATTGTGGTATTTATTGGTAAAAGAGTATAGGTTCACCTTCAAATATGAATACGTGTTAGTCAACAAAAACTCCAACATCCGTTTCACATCAGCGATGCAGAGGGATTCCTGTCAATCAGTGTCGCGTAATCTTTGCTACGGTCAATGTAATGTAAATGGCTTCCTTCAGAGGAAGACCACAGATGTGAATAGCGATTCTACATCAAAGGATCCTAGCATATCTCGATTCTTTTTAGGGTCAGAGTTAGATATGAACGTAGCAAAATTACTTGTGTCTTTAACATGGTGTCTGGTCTTTCTGGTCAGAGGTTGATTTTGAGGTATGTAGGTCAACTCCTTGGCATTGCTGTAGGTGGAGAGAGAGCCAATTAGCAACAGAAGAAGAATCTACGGGTTTGTATTTTAAGACTACTAAACTCTACGACAACAACTAGTAACACCCCAAAGACCCTGTTCCCAAGGAAATCCAACCTGGCGTTATTCTTGGTGGATCATGTGACAAAGTGTACATGGGTGAAACCGGCAGATCATTGAAAAAGAGACACCGACGAACACCAGAAAGCGACTCAGGCGGGCAAACCACACAAAAAAATCGGCTATTGCCGAACATGTGTTGCATGGAACCGACCCAAAACATAAAATTGACTGGGACAAGAATAAAATTATGGACAGAAAAGGGGGTATTGATATACTCCAGGAGAAACCGGGAAACTTAATTACCTGGGTATCCTTTACTCATCTCTTATTGTTCTCTCTGCATGTTTACTGGTGATATCAGGTGACAAACATCATGTGTTAGTTTGCTAAGATGGATGGCATTAGCTAGCGTGTCGAAAGCTTAGCCTTCCAATTTGGATGACTCTAGGAAAGATTATTTTCTACTCAAAGGAAGATCTGCACAATAAAGCACGTACTTTCTGTGCGCTGTTTCTTGAAGAAACTTTCACCGACCCGAAAGTTGTTGTTATTCTTCTTGATATGAGGCAGCAGCTAAATAGGTTGTGACGGTGGAGCCAGCTCAGTGTTGATTGGTTGGGGTTTGAGAAGTCTATGTCCACGGCGGACGAAAGGTAGGACACTCATTGAGAATGTGATCCGCAGTCTGTGAGGAGAAAACCACACCGGCAGGTTGGGTAATGGTCGCAACCCCCATCGGTGAATATTGCGTGAAGCACCGGACATCCTGTGCGAACTCGGTTTAAGGTGACCCATACCTTGCGTGGAAGATTGCGATCAGGTGTAGTTCTGTCATAGATGTAAGAGTGAGTTGGTCTGGTCTGAAGTATCTAGGCCAGGCAGTATTCCATTTTGTAGGATGGAATGGGGAGCTGGAGTTTAGCAGTGTGTGGACGAAAGGTCGACGAGAGCAGTCTCGTCTGCTGAGCTGGTGTGATTCTTTGACAGTGTTCTGCAGCAGGTGGTTAACAAATGATTGCCACAATAAGCTGTCACGTGGTTTTTTCCCATATTATTAAGAATGATGCTTGGTGGACGAGTGCAACTCCGGGGTAAAGCTGGAGCTGTCACTGACCTGCTTCCAACGCAACGCTCTTTGTTGCACCTTGATACTAAAAACCAAAAGTAGCGATCACAGATCAGAGACATCGCTCTGCTTTCCTTTTTTTTTTTGTGATGTACATGAGAAAACCCTGACACAGTCTTGTACTTTTCATGTACTGGCCTGTGGATAATGCCAGAGAGAGAGAAAACCATCGTCTATTATGATGACTTATGGATGAGCGGGACGGCTCTATCTGTAGTTTTTCTTTATTGTCGACGGGTCTTTGTTATCCTCATATGAACCCACTGTACTCCAACATGGGAAGTTGGCTGATTGGATTCATAACTCGTTAACAGAAGATTCTTAACATCCACAGGTAGTGATGTCATAAAACCTCAAACTCTGGAAAAAGATTAGTTCTGTGTTTTTGAAGGAAACGAATCCCATTAATTGATTCTTGCTTAAAGCCATTGTCACCACGTTGGTTTATTTTGAACTATTAAACCAAACTTCATTCATATTTTCATTTGCTTAACTCCTATAGCAACTGCATTGTCAGCATTTACCACCTCAGGGGCTATCTTACCAAAACGATTTATCGATCAAACCAGTTGGTGGTGATCAGGATTCAGAGGATCAATGCAAGTTGGTGGCGGCATCTTAGTTTTATAAAGTTTTGTGTGTTGTTAAGCAAGCCTGAATTCCCGAAGTCATAAATATGATAACATGAACACATTGAACATTAACATCAATTAAAACACTTAAACCCATAGAATCTTATGTACTTCTGAAGCTGAGATTACAGCCTAAAGCAAATGATTTCTGTGGACAGCCAAATTGTTCGCCATCTTTGGGCAGCCATCTTGGATTTCGGTATTAGGAAGGCTTAAGTATTTAAAAGAAGATACAAATTTGAATTCATTGACACCAAAACCCATACAAAGAAACAAGAAATCATCCTTATAGCTGCTTTAAAAGCTGAGCTCATTGCTAATTATTATGTTGGTGACGGCCATCTTGGATATTTAAAAATGCTTCAAGGGTGCAATTTTGGCACCCCTAGTTTCTCCATCAGTAGGTCTTCAGGATGCCAAAAAACAGCCCAAAGGAAAATTGTGGGGACGCTACTTTTGGGTTCAAGTAAAAAAATGGGGGTTTGTGGGTTTTGGCCCCAGACTAAGAAAACAAAATCAGATCTTCCCTAGGAAATTTGAGCAAAATGTGGCTTATACGTGAGTCAGCTTCTGCCAATAGATACTATGTAAGTTTTTTGCAAGGAGTACAATATTATCGTGTGCATTTGCATGGGGGGGGGGGAGGATGGACTTAGTGGGATAACTGTGGCAAATGTTTTGTATTTTTTTAACTTCTTGTCATGCATTATGACATCTTTCATTAGAGATGTTGTGCTGGCATTATTTTTTGCTCTTTTGTGCCCTCCAAATTCTTGAAGGGGTTCCAAACATTGAATGAATATAAGTATTGTAAAGGGTTTGTGGTCATAGAAAGAAACCAGTATTTCTTTTTTTATATATGTAAAAAAACGTTGGTGTTTGTACAGGCATTGTGGCATGGGTGGGGGGTGGGTAGATCCCATAAGTTAGCACACTTATAAAGACGCGGTAAACAAGTGTATATAGATTCTATGAGTTGTTAGGAATTTGGCTCCAACCTAATGTTAATGGGGGGGGGGGAGGGACGCCCGATGTTCGATACTAGAGTTGGGATTTGGAGCTCTATGGGAAAAAAATCCCTAAATCGCATCTATGCTGGTTGATTCCTCCAACGCTTTCATAATGTGGAGTACTATATGGAATTTGTGATGAAAACGTGCTTGACCGTAATGCATAACACGTTATACAATAGCGCGAATTTTTTTTAAATAGCAAATGGTCCGACTAGATGGTTTTAATCCATTGTTAGGGTTAAATAAATTGTTTTTCGTTGACCCACTTGATAGGTGGTCAATAATTATTTTACAGAGTATATTTTATAATATTATTCGTTTGTACGGGTGCTCCTCTTAAACCTTAGTCAATAAATCTTAGTAATATCTGATAATTTTGGAAATAATTAGTGGACTTCAAAATCTAACACGGGTAGTGGATTAAACCATGCTTGCAAAATAGTGTAATTCCAATAATGGTTCATTTAGATTTGAATATTAGCTTAGCCTTAAGGTCAAGCCAAGCACCTGTGTGTAACCATTCGATATGTATAAGAGTTGCCCTCTTACATTAAGACTTAGCACTCATGGTTACGCCGGATCTTGATGCCATTTGTGAATTGGCCATTGCTGTTAGGTTTGGCACGTCTCAAATGGCAAATTGGGAAAAAATAATGACGATTTAGGGATTTTCTTATAGAGCTCCACAGGAGATCGGCAACCTATCGAATCCCAAATCTAATATAAAACATTTCAGACATACTTCCCCCTTAAAACGATTCCAAAGGAACATCGCCGGACTAAGGAGGAGAAGGCGGGCCTTTTAATCATCATAGTTATATTTCACCATCAATACTTTTAAGTTGGTGGTTTTACACCTTACTTTTTATCATGTATGCAAGGTTGTTTTTTTCCACAAAGTACATTGTATCAAGAAAAATGAGAAAAAAATTTGAGAAAATTCCAGGGGCATGCTCTCTGGAAAAAGCTAAGCTTAGAGCATGCCTCATCTTCAATGACCATTTTTTTACTTTATGAAGAACACAGGAAGGTAGTAGATTTTTGTCCTCATAAACTATAAGAAAGCTACATGAGCAGGCCCTTTATAACAATAACCAAATATATTACGCTTATGCTGCTAAGATTTGATTATATAACCGTCTCACACCAAGCAGACTCTGGGATACAATACAATGGCCAAAATCACAATATTTTTAAAAAAAAAAAAAAAAAAAAAAAAAAAAAAATATGAGCTAATAAAATAACAATTTCCATGGCGCAGTTCAATAGATTTCATTCACCATTTGTATTGAACAAAATGAATTGACATGTATTTTAGTAGATTGATGCTACCCAGGACATGCAATTCATCAGCTATTGTTAACATGGACTATCAAGGTCTACTAGTAGGGGACTGTAGTAACAGATCTTATGTGAGTGTGCAAAACCGGATAAAATTGTGAATGTTTGGTACACAAGTACTTTATACATTGATATCCAAAAATGATTGGAAGCACTTGGCCACACCCCTTTCTTTCATGGCCCCCAGCTTGGATTTCACGGTTTACACAGGGGTAAAATTGTGTAAAATGTTCCGATTGGGTGATTGAAAAAAAGCACACCATTGATATCTGTTTCTGTACAAGGATTCGAAAAAGGTTATAGTTTATACTACCTGTGCAGGCCTTGTCTTTTGAGGCGTGGGAGTGCGATAGCACACCATCACACACCTAAAAGGGTTCTTGAGGTGTACGATTTTCGCCACACCTAATCTGGTTAAAATAATACACCAATTTGATTAACAAAATGCACACCTACAGCACACCGGACTCATCTTCAGAAGTGCTTCTTTTTTTTAGACACAGTAGGCCTTTTTAACGACAAGGCCTTGCCTGTGAACTTAGGTTTAGGAATTAGGGGTAATGGTAAAAACTGTAAAAATTGTAAAAAAAGGCAAATTTTGGTTTGACAGGGGTCAAAAATAACAGTTGCACCCAATTTTTGTAAAATGTGCGTTCAAATACCCAAGTCAGTAAAAGTGGGTTACCTTCGGTACAAGTAGAGGATTACACCCCTAGCCCTACAAGATGTTATAAATGTCAACGTTTTGGTCACTTTAAGATGTATTGTAGAAGGTCAGAAGTTTGTAAAAAGTGTGGCAAAAGAGGGCCACAAATGACCCCAAATTGTAAGGAACCTGCTAAAGATGGAATTGCAGTGGTAATAACTCGGCAAATTCTAGATCTTGTCCTAACATGGTAGAAGAAAGAAATCCAAAAAATCCAAGGGACAGGTGGTAACATGGACTTAAAAAGGCCAGAAATACTTTTCGTTCTCAGGTTTCCGGATCAAAAAAGATATGCCCTGATGTTGTTTGTGAAAAGTGGGCAACAAGCAAATACTTTAAGACATCATGTACCCAACAGATCAGACTATGCCATAGTGATTTTGCATTTTTGTAAATTTATTTTTGTTGTGCTGTGTCCATATTATTGAACCCAGTATTATATTATCTATTATTATTATATATTTTTCTCTAATATCGTGACGCAATTCACGCGTAACTAAGCTAACTTAGGCCTAGATCCCTTAGACAATGGCATTATACCACAAAGATACGCTTCAGGGACCTCATGTATAGGCACTGTTTACATATACCGGCTTTTTTATACATAAAATATTAATCATTCAATAGATGCCTCCCTCCCGCTAAGGTTTGTGATAGCGAGGATTCAGTGACCACTCCCTCGGAAAAAAAATCGACTACGTACTTTACGATGCGCCGGTCAGGTAATATGCATTCTGTGGATTCGAATAGTAAGAAATGTCAATCATCAAATATACAAATGTAATAGGAAATCGTCAAAATGTTAAGGATTTGAAGGAAATCGGATGAAAATATTGGGTTTTTTTTTTTAATTTTAATGAAAATAATGCAGGATCTTTGATGAATGCAAGTTACGTCGATATAAAAAAACATTCAGTTAGTAATATTCTACCGAACTGCTCTATTTTGTCTTGTGATTTTATTTTAAAAGTATGTGCAAGTTTCTCTACCTTTACCTATCGGAAACATGAGTCCTTTCCTGCATTCTGAACTCGGATCTATCGGCTTCAAATGTAGCTAATTTGCATGCAAAAGAACATGTTGGAATTCGGGGGATTGTCGCATGGAATCAGTGCACTAATCTATGGAGTTTGTGGACGAATCTGTGAAGTTGTGACTGTTTCCGATGTTTTTTTATCGAGAGAAAGAGTAGTAGTAAAGCCGTATAAGTAAGAGTAGTAGTAATAGGGGTACCATGCAGCAAGAATGCCGCAAGATACGTGGGCTGGGTTTTCCATAGGAAGGGAGGTGGGCGGTATGAACATGTTCAAGGGTTTTAGGTTTAGGACCGACTTCTGTAGGGGAAGAGAAAGACAAGAACGTGCGAGAAGAAGCCCGATTGATGAACCTGATGTGGAGTGCGTACCAACTGCTCCTTTCTGAATCAGGGGTCTCAACCTCTAACGGAGGGCCATTTCTTCAATGGGTCCCTGGGCGGGGAGGGGGGCGGACCCCTAGGAAAGTGGGGGGGCTGGCTTGTGAACTCCAGGCGATAACCCCAGGTTAATTACATCCAGGGACCAACTGGTCCGAGGGTCAACGCTTGCCAGCCTGAATGAACCTGAAGACGTCCCCCCACCCTCGCAGTGGGGGTGGGGACTATCCGAAGATAGTCAAAAATCCGGCCTCTACCTCTCTGACCGGGGCCTTTGCCCCCTCGTTCCTCTCTTGAAGTGCTTTTTTGCCTCTTTTATTGCCTTGCCCTCTATATTGCTGGCCGGGGTATTGGCGGGGTTTGTTGGTTGTCCTTGGGGACGAAAATTACCCAATTAGGGTCTTCAAGGGTCCATAGTTGCCTGGTAATTGGGACGCATGGATGTGCCCCGCGTCGAACCCATCGGCCCGCCATCCCCCAAACAGATCCTCACCATGTGGGGCATCTACCAAAATGCACTTGGCTCGTGAAAATTGAGAGCATTAGCCACATTCAGACGGCGCAGATACTCAGAGTGGCAGGCAATCTTAATGAAGTGATCTGAAGTTACGTGGTGTAGAGTCTCACGAATGGTTAGCATCCACCCTGCGCCTCTCCTCTTCATAGGCCAGGGGTTTTCCCTCTGGTTCAAAGCTCCGTCAGATGAGCCGCATAGTTAACTGTAGAGCATTTGAAAGTCAATACCGTCAGGGCTAGATATCCAGTCTACGTAGGTCCTCATCCCGTCCCTGGTCAGGCGGCTACCTTGTGTGGAGCCTACTCCGCTGGGGGAATGGCCTTCCACAACCGCCGGGGGAACCCTTTCAGGGAAGCATCTGGTGTACTTACCTGCTTCCATCTGATGGAAAGCAAAGCTTCTGGGTACAGGGGGTATAGAGGGGTAACGTAGGTCCTCAGTCGCTGCATGGGAGGGTCCTTCCAACCATGAAAGACGACCAAAGTGTCTATTAGATTCTATGGTGTCAATAGCCTGTTTCATGTCTGTCGACAATTGTACATATGGCATAACATTTAGCTGCATCGTATCCAGCCTAGCCGACTATTCCCAGGTTTGAAGGTACCTCGTGTCCGGCTCCACAATACCTTCAGGTTGGCTGAGGCGCAGAGGGACCGCACCAATAGGGGGCAAGCACTTTAGGCATGAAGCTTCACCCTCTTCCTACTGGGAGTACGGGAGTCCGAGGCTATAGGCTGCTCAGTGGGTGACCCATCGGTTTCCCCTGTCTGAGCTAGGTTTCGGCCCCTAAGCGACGCCGGCCTGTGAATAAGATTCCGATTGTTATGCCCGTGGTCTTGAGGGGGGAAGTTGATAGCGGAGCCGTATGATGGGCGGCGTGCTTCCGTTGTGTAATTACTCGCTACCGGGACCGGAGCTTGGCTCCGGGACTGTTCCGAGACAGACCTGTGGCTCTCTTTCTAAACATTGAGCTCCATGCCTGGGTACCAGGGGGGGATAAGCTGCTACTAGCAGTGGGGTTGTCTGAAATGACTGGCAATGTTCCCATAAGATGGTGTTTGGTTAGGGTAACAAAGGGAGAAAGTAAGAGTAGCCTGCAGGGTGATTTCAAACTTCCAGTTACCATGGTATTCCAAGGGAGTGGGTACATATTATACCATGCTCCCGGGTTGTTGTTTATGGTGTTTTGCGGACCTAGCACGGTGGCCGGAGAGTGCTAGACATGGAATGGCGTTCGCCCACGGGGAGAGTGAACAGGGACACCCCGGATGATCATGGGGGGCAGGGGAGGGAGGTCCGCAGGATGGCTTATGCCTGCGGTAGGGACATCATGGCTTAGGATGCTAGAGTCTGATTCTTGGTCTGACTCACCTTTTTTTCCCTGTGAGCGTGGAGGGGGATTATATCTATAATTATATCCCCTCTCTCTATGTCGCTCTCAACCGTTGGAGATAGGCGGGGAGCTGGGAATGAATTCCCCTCTGAAAAATTTAATATATCCGCATTCTGAGACTTATGGCGTCCTTCTCATAGTAGTCCCCGTAGTCTCTATCCTCAGGATGAGGATACTCGAGCTATTCCTGGGATCTTCCTATCAGAAAGGGTCGCCGAACCCCTCTTGGGGGAAAGGGTTAAGGATACTAGAAGGAGCTAGATATACTCCGTTTTGATTCTCCCTCTGTCCCATATCCGTGCTCTGTGTGACGCCCATCAACTCAATCAATTACTCATTAACCCTGTTGTAGGGTAGCCATGTGGAATTGCCATGGCCACATCGGCCCCTGTGGCCGGCATGGATATGGGGGGATGCGCTTCGACAGGCTTACCCACCGTATGGCTCAGAGGCTCTCTGGGACTATCGGGAGGAGTCACGCGGATTCTGTTCCGCTCCAGATACTGACCCGCCTTCTCTCTAGCTTTCAATCTCCTTCCCTTTGTCATAAAGGCAGCCCACTGCTCTGGGGTCCAGTCCTTTCCCAAAGGACAGGGAGCCCCCTTCTTTGCATTTTTTGCAAAGAATGCATAAGGTGTGTGGGTCCTTTTCCGGGGTCTTTATAAAGACCTTACATAAAAGCACACACGGTGAACAAAAAGGAGAAAGGGGAAAATTACTCTAAGAATGAATAGAGAACCTTCAATTAAACATGTAAACATATGCGGGCTGAGACCTCCGTCGGTGACGTTCACGTCGGCAAGGACGGGCCGGACGGGGATCCGGGGGGGGGGGGGGGTGGGGGGGGTCATGGGCCCGATAAACCCCGGGGTAAAACCCTGTCTTTTTTTTTTTTTCGACGGGTCGGGGAGCCAACAATATTCACCCCCGGTAACGGTGGGTTAGCCCCGACGGCTCCCCGGGGGCGGGCAAATGAAAGGAATGCAAACTAGGGAATAATATATATATATGTGCGACTCCAGCAAGACGACCCACAACGGGTCTCCGGGAATCCCGAATCCTGCCATGCCACTAGCCTGGAAGGGGTCCCGGTCCGCCACCCCCTCAAACCAAATCATGGCAGAAAGAAAGGGGGAATATAAGCATTAATTACATGCCTATATATAATTAGAGGTGGGCTATAGAAGGTCAATGTTTTCAAATCACTTCGAACACAAGGCTAATTTGATGACTTTATACCCTGTCACACTTTTTAAGGATAAATAAAAAATGAAAAAAAGTGCGAAAACCAGGGTGCCCCATCGAAAAAATCCAAAATGGGCCGCCAAATTGTCAAAAATTGATTTTTTGACCATAACTTGGTATTTTTGCTTATTGGCTAATTTTTCGGTGGCACAATACCCATGTTTGGGGTATTAATTAGAATCATGCTATGCAACTTTTCATAGCACGATTAGCCTTTCGTTTTACTAAACAAATGACGTTTTTGCTTAAAATTGAGCTCTGAGGGCGCTTTCCAATAACATGCGCATTCCGATGGATAATATTGATTTTTTAGCATTCAAAAAGTTGAAGAGAGGGTCATTTGAACCCTTGCAGAAAATTTGACTGCGTGGTGTTTGCTGTTTTTACAATATAGGCTGTTTTTATTGTATAAAAAATGCACCCCCATCCCATTGAAACCCAAACGTAAGAAAGTTCGTTGACCCCTGTGTTTCCAATGAGATGTTTTTTCGTCAAATTTTAAATTGATTGCCACGGGAGAAAATGGCAATGTGTTACACAGCTCCAATCTTAAAAAAATGAAATCAAAACATTCTGATGATGGCCCACTGGTTAAAATTGAAAACTTTTGATACGATTATGTACTTTTTGGGAAAAGGGAAAGCGCCTCGCAGTCCAATTTTAAGCAAATTGCCCAGTATCGAGAAAACGAAAAGTCGGGTGAGATAGAAGTTGCATTAGAATGATTCCTTGCTGCCAAAACATCGGGTATGCCACAAAAATGAAGGGTGATTTTAAACAAAAGCTTATCCAGTTATGGTCTTCTCAAAAATATGATTTTTGGCAAATTTGGCGGCATTTTGGATTTTCGTGTGGGGGACACCTGGTTTTGGCAGTTTTTATTTTTTTTTCGGCGAAAAATGGGGATAAGCCATTCAGTAAGGTGGCTGTGGTCAGGAACTTAGTCAAACGGCCAGTTTTAGTTTTTCAGGTTTAACGGCATTAACATGTTTCTTTCCATATATTTTAACAGAATCTATATATATTTATTTTTCCTCATATTTTGTTTCATTTTACTTTTTTACTATTGTTACGACATTTTGCCAAAAACAACTCACATGGGCTGAACTGAAAAAGGGGGGTTAATTTCGAGTAGTACGCAATACGCGTCTGTGCTATTCGGCGCGCGCGATTGTAATGAGCGCATCAGAAACGCTTGATGCATCGATTCGATATGACGCATACTCATGGTAACTTGTATGCAATTTGTAAAATGCGGTGCCCACGTGAGATGCTTTTGCAAAACAGAATGGGATTTTAATTTCACGATTGAGCGTCTGAAATGTTGAATTTTGAAACATAAGATTCCAGATGAAGCAATTTGGACCGGGTGCAGAAACAGTGTGAAGAATAAGAGATGAACGCTGTGTTTTGGAATAAGGCTATATGTGGGTAGCGAAAACGGGAAAAGATTTGGACAAAATGGCGATTTTCTCTGTGTTCACTTTCGGCGATAATTCGTGATTTCGGTTCCCAGTTGCTCGAATTCCATATCAGGAACAGGTAAGAAATGAAATGCATCCGTATGGAGCATCTCAAATCTAGCGGTCGGATTTTAGTTTCATTTTGGTTAAAAAAAATCGTGATTTATGTCAACCTTCTGAACAATCTTGGCGTTGTTCCCAATTGAACGCGCGGTTTTGGTTTTTTTGGCAAATAATTTGTATTAAATAGTGCAGAATTTGAAAAAAAGGGGAAACATACCGACCCTAGAACTATTGACTCTGGAATACAAAACGAACAGCACATTTTTATAAGCAATTCTCTATTTTTAATAGGGAACCAAAAACATGAGTGAAAAAATTCACCATTTTTATGATTTTCGCCAAAACTATGTATTTTGGGAAAAAAATATTCTCATATTTGGATTCCTGAGATTCATTTTCTTTTACACATATGTGACTTATAATGTGGAACAAACAATTAGGAAGATACGGCAAAAAAACAGTTCATTTGAATCCTGAACCTACAGCCACCTATACCTTGAGAACTGACGGCGCTAAAGTCGCCGATCAAAATTACTACATGTCAATTTTGGCTTTTAAAAATGTAACAGTCTTCATTTTCCGGGGCACATTCAGAATTAGCATGGAAAATGTATAGAAATGAGGCGAAACAAACTATAGGCCTTGTTGGGTTGTTTTAGATGGCTTTCCAGATAACTGAAAATTTTGGAAGGCCACCTCTAACGCTACTGAATTATGTGTTACAAACGTATACAAAAACTGGCCAGTTCCCAAAGGGTTAACGAAAAGCATATGAGGTGGCTTGCATTTGCAGCATAAAGGCGCTGTTCATCGGACCAATTTTCAGTAGTAGACCAGACACAGTTGTAAATTTAATAAATTTAGGCAATTTCAAGGTTCCACGCCACCAACACAAAAGGTCTCAGAACATAACAAAAATAAAGGCTTAGGTTTTTTTTTTTTTTTTTTTTTTAAAGTTCTAAATCGTACCTTTGATATGATTTTTCAAGTCAAAAATTGAAATTCAATGTTTTTGGTCATCAACAATTTCTGAGAAAAAAGCTATCTAAAGGTAGGTATTTCCTATACCAGACACACAGTAAGGCTATTTTGAACGTTCCAGGATCCATACCGGGGAGTGCCAACGGGTTTTCTAAATTCACACAGATGATTATGGGTCGTTGCCAATAGAAATGGGTCAAAAAAAGTTGACGTGTTGTTAAACCCAAATTACGATCTCAGATGGTCCTATAAAAGATGGGTTCCACGAGTTAAAACGAAAATTTTTTGTCTCGGATGAACTACAAACAACATAAAATGAGCTAAAGGAGTTAGGGTGAAATGAGTTGTTTTTTTTTCATTTGCACCGACCGACTACTATGTCATGTCAGTAAGATAGTAAGAAATATATGGATCAATTTCTGTAAAAAAACTTTTTTGTTAGAGTTGGCCAGCGACCGACCTGCTATGTCAGAAGATAGTAAGAAATATATGGATCAATTTCTGTAAAACAATTTGTATTTTTTGTTAGATTTGGCATCGATCTCCGACCTGCTCTGTCAGTAAGCTAGTAAGGAAATATATGGATCAATTTATGTTAAAAAACAATTTGCTTTGTTAGATTTTGCATCGAGCACGAACCTGCTTATTTCCAGTAAGATAGTAAGAAACATATATGGATCAATTTCCTGTAAAAACCACTTTTTGTTAGATTGGCATCGACCGACATGCTATGTCAGTAAGAGAGTAAGAAATATTGGATCAATTTCTGCTAAAAAACACGCAACAAACACACAGAAAAACAACGCACACTTACACAAGCGAAATTAAATCAAGCAAATGGGAAAAAGGAAAGAAAACACGCACACCGCGCGCATTCGTATACGACAGTTGCAGCGATTGCCGTGCAAAATAAAAGTAAAATGGTCAGAATCATCAGTGCGCCATCCCTAATCTCAGGTTAATCCATTGAGAACTGACGGCGACTAAAGTCGACGATCAAAATTACTTACATGGTCTGTCAATTTTGGCTTTTTAAAAAATGTAAAAAGGTCTTCATTTTCCGGGGCACATTCACAATTAGAGATTAGAATGGAAAATGTATAGAAATGAGACGAAACAAGCCTATAGGTGTTGGTGTTTTAGATGCTTTCCAGATAACTGCAAACTTGAAGGCACTCTAAAGCTACTTGAATTATGTGTTTATCATAACGTGTATACAAAAAACTGGCCAGTTCCCCAAGGGGTACGAAAAGCATCTGAGTTGGCTTGCATTTGCAGCATGAAAGCGATGTTCATCGGACCAAGTTTTCAGCTTGACCCCGGACACAGTTTGTAAATTTAATAAATTTAGGAAATTTCAGGTTCCCCGCCACCAAGCAAACAAAAGGTTCTCAGAACACCATAACAAAAATAAAGGATTAGGTTTTTTTTTTTTTTTTTTTATAAGTATAAATCGACCTTCTGATATGATTTTTCAAGTCAAATTGAAATTCAATGTTTTGTTCAAACAATTTTTTCTTGGAAAAAGCTATCTAAAGTAGTATTTCCATATACCAGCACACAGTAAAGGCTATTTTGAACGCTTCCAGGCTCCATACCGGAGTGGCAACGGGGTTCTAATTTCACACCAGATGATTATGGGTCGGGTTTGTCCAATGAAAATGGGTCAAAAAAAGTTTGACGTGTTTAACACAAAGTACGATCTCGCTGGCCTATAAAGATGCGGTTCCCGAGTATAAAACGAAAATTTTTTTTTGGCTCGGATGAACTACAAACAACCTTAAAATGAGCTAAAATGAGTTGTTTTTTTTTCATTTGCACGAACCGACACTACTATTGAATGTCGTAATGATAGTTTTGACGAAATATATGGATCAATTTCTGTAAAAAAACTTTGTTGTAGATTTTGCCATGACCGACCTGCTATGTCAGTAAGATAGTAAGAAATATATGGAATCAATTTCTGTAATTTAAACACTTTTTGTTAGATTTTGCATCGACATTCGCCGTCCGACCTGCTATGTCAGTAAGATAGTAAGAAATATATGATCAAATTTCTGTAAAACACAGTTTTGTTAGATTGCATTCGACCGCTGCTATGTCAGAAGGATAGTAAGAAATATATGGATCAATTTCTGTATAAAAAGACACTTTTGTTAGATTTTGCATCGACCGACCTTCTATGTCAGAGTAAGATAGTAAGAAAGATATGGATTCAATTTCTGTAAAAACACGCACAAACCCACAGGAAGCAACAACGGCCACACTTACACAAGCGAAAATAAAATCAAGCAAATGGGAAAAAGGAAGAAAACACGCACACCCGCGCATCGTATAGACAAGATTGCAGTCGATGCCGTTGCAAAATCAAAGTTAATTTGTCAGAATCATCAGTGAGCCCCTCCCTAATCTCAGGTTACTCCTTGAGAACCTGACGGCGACTAAAGTCGCCGCATCAAAATTAACTAATGTCAATTGCGCTTAAAAATTGTAAAAAGTTCTTCGTTTTCCGGGGCACATTCAGAATTAGCATGGAAAATGTATAGAAATGAGACGAAACAAGCCTACTAGTCCTTGTTGGTGTTTTAGATGGCTTTCCAGATCAACTGCAAACCATTTGGAAAGGCAACTCTAAAGCTTATGAATTATGTGTTACAAACGTATACAAAACTGGCCAGTTCCCAAAGGGTTTAAAGTCATCATTCTAGGCCGTGTTCGAAGTGATCTGGAAAAATATGACCCAAATATGACCCTATATAGCCCACCTCTAATATAATTAATATTATAAATAAAGAGATACATTATATATCATCTGTATCATCGCCATGTAATCTAAGAGGTCTAGTAGGTTAGAAGCTCTCCCCCTCCCACAACACACACACACACACACTGGGTCAGCATGAGAATGCCTAAGGTTTGTTTTTGTCCCCGCCGAACGAAGTTAGGGAGGGGACGATAAAATGGGCGTCCGTCCGTATGTCCGATGTCCGTATGTATGTCCGAATGTCCGTTATGTATGTCAGTTATGTCCGTATGTATGTCCAGGATAAAACTGTGTACCTGGAACATTGGTCATATCTTTTTTATGGAGAGCTAGAGTAGCCTAAATTGGGTATACTGTAGGTGGGGAACCCCCCCTACTACAAGAGAAGGTTAATAGCTTCCCAACAATGCATTGCTTACAATGGAGGTTTTTGTACATGTAATGATGTGGGTCGTTAGTGATGAACATGGCTAAATTGACAGTACTGATCACAAAAGTATGTTAAGAGGCGTTCATCGCTAACGATCACATGGCAACCTGCTACAAAATATTCCAATGGAAGCACTGCATTGTGGGAAGCTTACTGGTATCTTCTCTTCATACTAAACCAGTAATTTCATACCCCAGGGTCCTCCCCTGGGTTCTGACAGGGGGTGGGGGAAAAGGTCACGGAAAAAGGTCAAGGGAAAAAGGTCCAAATTACACAGAAATGTCAACATTGTGACCATATGTGGATCTTTTATCTGGAGTTCCATGAGGGTACGATGATGTAACTTGGTGGAAAAGAAGCGGGTTGATGAAGTTCTCGACTTATGAGATTTGGGTTAAAATATGCTAAGTTAAATATCTAAATTTCATAAGTATGAAATTTTCCCGCAAGCTTGTGTACAAGTTTCTGGAGTTCTGTAAGGCGTTATAATGATTGTAACTTGATGGAACGAAGTGGGCTGATAAGTTCTCGACCTGATTAGATTTGGGCGTATTTCGGGCAAATTAAATGCAAATGAGCTAATTGATATGCAAATAACAAGTCAATGCTAGGTGGAGGGGGAAACGTATACCACAACAAGGTATTAAACATATTAGTACCCATGTTTTCATTGAAAGGTATTCTTTTTTAGTTTTGGTTGTTACACATGTTCAGTCTTTTGGGTTGCCAGCTGTTTACATTTCTTGGAAAATGGGAAAATATGGTGTTTTGGCCCTTTCTAGACATCGTTTGGGTCCCCAATTAAAAATGTGGTCACATGATTTTTTCAAAAAATTAGTGTTGCCAAATGAATAAATTGATCATATTTTTACTAAATTTAGTGAATTTTAAGGGATTTTACATGATGAATTTTAAGATTCTTGAGTCTTTCACCAAAACTAGGTTAACAATTTTTTAAGAAGATAGTGGTGGCAAAAATAAGAGTGGACCTGTGTTCTATTTAGTCGTCACTAGTGATCGCGATATTCGGCGGGGGGGACATATGATTTACGCATCGATTAAATACGATTTCGCCCTTGTTTTTTTTTTTTTTTTGGGGGGGGGGTGTTAAAAAATACCCCTCATTCGCAGGGTATCGGGCAGAGTGAGAATGCCCCATCCCTTAATGAGAGATACTTTCACATGTAATACTTTAACGTATTCATAGCCTCTCTCAGGACTCATTGTTATCACCATCCAGATGATATAATAGGAAATATATAGGGGGACTGGCCTCCCCCCTCCTCAAAAGGATGATCTCAATGTGTCAGCTTGAGGAGGGGGTATAAGTACGCTGGGCAGCTGAGAATGCCACGGGGTACTCTATTACATATTTGTCAATAGGGTTGGCAAGAGCTAACCCCATACTTACCGAGGGGACTAGGGGAGTGGGGGGTCCTACAGGGAGGACCCCCATCCCCGGCCAGTCTAAACCCCCTGACCAGGGTGCCAAAATAAGATTTGTAAAGGGCAGCCATTTCAAGGCAATTTTCAATTGTGTAAAAGGGCCATCAAGGCAATTACATGTAAAGGGGCATTTCGGGATCAACAGCCTGTCCCCCCGCACTACCATCAAAAAAGTTGAGATTATATCACCTAAACCATCAGGATTAGTAATCCATGGATACCTAATCTTACATGCCAATTCGGGTCGTCCATATTTACGAAAATTCGGCAATTTTGGTATTTTCGGTCTGTAAACGGACAGAAAAATTACAGCACAGTGGCATATGGGAACGTGGGATGATGGAAACAGCAATTGCTCATAATACAAAAACGCAGATCGGATCAATAAAATTTTGGGGATAAGCTTTTCTCCAGGATATCTAATGAACAATGAAATAAAAAAAAAGGTGGCTGGTGGAATCACGAAATGCACCTTAATGAATAGGGGCACCAAGGCGAATTGCCTTGGGTGCCTTCGGTTATTTTGCGCCATGACCAAACCCGGGAAAGTTGTTGGGTATTTATTTTTTATATAAACAGGAGCCGGCGGTCCCGACATATGAGAGATGCCAAGGGGTATAGCCCTAATGGGAAGTAGACAAAAAATGAGGAATGACGGCTCCTAACATCCACTGTGTAATCTAAACTCTGAAACAACAAGGCCAGAGATGGATCGCCCAAGCCTAGAACATATTAATATTCTAAGGGAAAATGGCCAACAGGCTAAATAAATATTCATGAGGGAGACAAGACAAGTACGAGAAAAGAAAAAGAGGGAGGAAAAATGGTTTTTTTGAACATCGTAGGAAAGCCTAAAATACGATGGGGAAACGAAGCCAAACCTAGAAACCACTTCTAGAGCAAAAACTAGGTCGATCTGGTGGAATTACGTAGGATTACTCATGGCAGGAATGCGAAATGTAAGGCTAGCTGTGAAACAACGCAAGAGAAATCACAAATTGCGAAGGCAGGGCAGAAACACGCATCTTAGAGAGAAAACTGACGTAAAGGTCAAAAAACAGATATCCTTATAGTCCAGTCAAAATTTGACCAAACAAATTGCAACAGAAGGAAATGATGTGTGTTCATTTAACTTGGAAGAGCTAACAAAACGACATATCAAAAGTTTACCAAAAATCGGCAGTAGTAGTGGAACAGCGCCTCATTTGCATAAATTCAAAATGGCCCGCCAAATTCAAACCAATTTGCTTAATCTGGGATCTAGATTGGTAGAAACTTCAGGTGTACCTTATTCCTATGTTTTGGTGGTCAAGGAATTCAGGTATAAACATTATTTATATCATTGGGTCATTTCTTCTCGCCTAATTGCATTTAATTTCAAAATGGCGGCCATTTTGAAACCATTTGTATATATCGGTGATCTTTGAAAACTGACCAAAGCTTCATTCTGATGTCTTACCCATGTTAGTTGGGTCAAGAATTCAATTTTAACAGTATTTGTACTTTGGGTCATTCCTCATGTCTAATGAATTAAATTCAAAATGGCAGCCTGTGCACTTAAACCTTTGAATGGCGATCTAAGGTTTCCTTGCCAGAAGTGGGGCTATCGGGAAGCAGATTCAGGATACGACCGTGGTTGTGGAACAGCACCACAGACAATGGAAACACCTCTTGGTCTGCCCACTGCTGGAGAAAAATGACACAAACAAGGACCTTGCGGCATTCAGTGAAGCAGGCCAGACGTTGTACCCATCTCTGGCTGGTCATATTTGAGAACAAACAGGGTTGGACACGATAGAAGAAACTGTCCAAATCTCAAGTATGTAGCAGTTGGAGAGGATCATTTGCATGTTATACACAATTTGCAAGTTCAATGAGCAAAGAAGATGATCCAATATTAGTAAAAAAAACTATGTTGTCCACATCATCCTCATTTGAATAACTTAGAAATGGGTGCCAGTTTCAACCACATGAACCTATATCTCAAAGTCTGTCTGAAATTTGCATAATGTGAAACTTACAACATTGGACAAATGGCATCGGGCCCTCTAAATCTCTTTCATATGAATTTGAAGTTTTTAGGATATATTGCACTCCAGTCATTTAATTGATGAATTCTTAGTTGGCATAACCGTCTACTGTTCTGTTCAATTAACTTAGAGGTCCGGTTTTTTTTTTATAATATTCAAAAAAATTCCATACGCTTTCGCAAAAAATCACGAAAGAAAAAAGAAAAGTTGTTATTCATCATGGACCCAACAAGATCATTGGTTCCAACTTGAAAAACATATTTTGCTTTGGATTTTTATTCAATTTACACTGATAATCATTGGACAAACGACAACAAACGGGGTCCAGGTTAATATTGACTTTTGACTCTGAAACTTTATGAGACCATTCAACGAATTAGGGGGGGCGCTTCAAAAGTATGTGTATAGAACATATTATTGAGTCGTGGCACCTTAAGTTTGATTTCAGGGGTTCTGTTGGTTCGTGCATGGGATATAAATTGAATCATTGAATACCGATACTTTTTTAATAGAGGTACTGTCTGTTTTATTCAATTGGTTACGGACAAAAGATTCATACAGCTTTCCTGTAAATGTCGTCCATTCAAGTTAATGCAGGTATTGCAAACAACGGTTGAGATTTGATCCTGTTGGACAAAGTTGGCATTATTCCTTTCATACCAGTGGCGGAGAATATTGATCGTGGATTAACTATATCCGACGACAACTTTTACTACATACAAAGAGAGTAAATGGAACTTCCACCAAAACAAAACGTAATTACTAATGTACAACCTTTATTCGGCTCATTTTTAAAACGAGGGTAAAATACCCAGATTACACTAGTTTGAAGGGATTTAAAATGTCCCATTCCTTTTCTCATGATAAAAAACGTCTTAGGTCCCAAGGATACCAAACAACTTTCTTTTCGTCATTTATTTCGAACGTGCGATTTTTGAAATAATTAATAAAACCCCGACATCTAAGTAATTGAAAAGACAGTAGCCTACAGCCAGGTAGGGGATGGTTTATAGTCATTCAATGTCTCATTTCAGTTCTTCAAAGATCCATGGGCAACATTGGAAAGCAGTGTTGAACACTGAATGATTTACCCAGGGCTAAATAAGACACAATAAACCATAAAAATAACTAAAGACCACGTGACATTTTGACATACACGTCTTAAAACACTTCTCCATACTTTGGTACACTGAAGACCGTTTGCTCTGCAGGTACCTGCGGCTGTTGCAAGTTACATGTTTTGCATTTGGCACCTTAGTATCTTAAGAAGGTTATGGGATGTCTCTTTGTCATAAATAAAAGGGTGGGTTATTAATTGTGTGTGTTCCGTCGTCTTGAGGACCCCCTGATTTACCCGGAGGAAGTAAGTAGTAGCGATTTTGATATCAGGTGAAGGCCGTATTTCTCATTGTGTCCTGAAATTTGAGCCTCAAATCCATTTAATTCCCAAGATAAACAAAAAACCGCTGTTTTAGTGGTTAACCATCAATATTAGACAGTATTGAATAGGGGCTCTTTGCAATATGCCATTCATGCGTTCCATAAAAAAAAAAAAAACAACAAAAAAACAAACAAAATCCGAAAAGTTTTGTTTCCCACGTACTTGAAGGGGGGTATGTGCAAGTGTCAGGCTCTCATATCAATAGAGCCACCAATTACACATCAATCGGAACAAGCCAACCTTTAAACGATTACCTACAGAAGTAATGTAGATTTCCTCCTTATACCTGAAAATATGTATTATTGCAAGTGGATGGCTGAAATATTTAGTAGAAGTTAAAGAGGACCATTAAAGTGGGTTACTAATGCATTTTGTTGATAAATATTTAATGCCAGTGTGTTTAGCGGAGGAAAGATAATAAGCAAAAAATGCTAGGTAACGTTGATGCTCAAACACGGATAAAATAAAGTATATTTTAAACACAAGTTGAACAAGTAAACCAATTTCTTGCCTATTTTCAGATTTAGGCAGGGAAATGTTCATTACGTCTGTAGGCAATTATTGAATACAATAGACTAAATGCACAAAGCTAAGTTATTGATAGGCATGTCACAAAAGTCAAATTGGTTCCATGAAATACCATGCAATCAATGTTGAAAAGGGTTAAAGAAAATGGGAAAACAAAAACACAGCATTTATTTCAATCTTGATTTGGTTTAAAAAAGCAAAAGCATTAGTTATAATGATGACTTAATTTGGTAATGATCTGGAATCCATAAAGTTCACCAAACAGTTGTGTAAAACTGTAGAATCCACGCAAACCTGAGTCAATGGAACCATAAGAGCAGCAGTTTTGTGGGTCCCAGGAAGTTTCAGGTAACATTCCAGGTATTCGCATCCAATTTTGCCCATTTGGAATCCATCATTCTGATGCTAGTTATGAAGACCTGCCTGAAGACTTAAATCAAGGTCCGATTGTATTGCTCAGAGGATTTTCACATTTTTCTCAATTGTGCCCCATTTTTGCGTCATTTTTGGCATATTTTAGGAATTTCTTGGAGTCCATATTTTTAGTCTTCAACACATGGTACAGTGTCGTTATTTTTGTCATATTATACCAAGTTTTTTGTAAAAACTCAAACAGGATCACTTCGGGATTTTGACTTTGTTAATTTCAGTTCGGTACCACGATTTTACAGGCATTATCATAGGTAAAAATTTCAGGGAAAGCTTTGAAATGAAAATATTAAAAATCTGTAGCTTTTGTCGTTCAATGGGATTTCTTAGTTTTGTTTTTTTTATTAACATATTTTTGTTCTTTTTATAAATAATGGAAATCAACGACTTGAAATACTTTAAATAGGGTCTAAATCACTAGGATTAAACAGGTATCTCTGCCTGTGTACTGAGTGTCAAAGGAAAGTAAAGACTTGGTATTGTATGAGTCTCGTGGACGGCCTAAGGTCGAAACCCCTTTCAAACACAAATAAATGAGCTTGTGCACAAGTGATCTGAATTTTATAGAATAGAACAGATTTTAAGGAATCTTTACTTGATTTGGTTTCAAGAATTTGGTATGTCCAAAACAAAGTACATAAATCAAACACACAATTACACACAAAATTTAATAATGATACTTATTGTTCACTCAAGAATGTCCACTATGTCCACAAGAAGCGTTGCGGTTCAACAGATGATATGTCCTAACAGAGAAGACTTCAAAATGACAGCGCACAAGCTCATACAAAACTCCTCAGTATTATATTCCAAGGGAATCTTCTCAGTCCTGAAGGTAATTTGTCCAGCAGTTCAAGACGACAAGGACAAATTAAGTCCCTCGACGATAATAAATCCACAGATATCAGTCCCAAGATAATCACCACGAGTTCTATCTGTCCACATTGGAATCCTATTGATTCCCCGCACTTTCGGCTTCAAGATGACAGTAGAATAATATCAGCAACTCTGCTCACATGGGACCTTATTTCCTGGAACTAGGGATACTTGAGGTCTGCTCCTAATGCCAGAGTAAAAAATAGCTATTAATATATGTATAGCTCCAGAGCTCTAATTCAGCTCCTGATTTCAAATGCTGGCAGAGAGTCCTTCCAGTGATTATATTTAACTACTCACAGATAGATTCCCCCTTTCTAACCATAATCATTACATCTATTCATGCATAAACATACCTACACTAGCGACAATTGGAATTCAGCACCCGAATACATCACTTCATTATATATAACTTGGTGGTGGAATTCCCTAGGTTCTGCAAGGTTTTTGATCTCAAAACAAAACAAGGTTCTAGTTTAGCCATCCTTGGGGAATTCCCCACGTCCCCCTAGTGTGCAATCTAACACAGGTGAACTTGCCCAAACAAAATAGGGGTATCCCCTTTTCTCTTTTAGATTAAACAACGTGCTTTTACCGTGAGACATCTTTTCTAAATAAAATTGAGAAAATACTATTTTTAAAAGTTAATCAGAAAAAAAATGGAGGCTGTATATAAACAGAGAAAATTGCTCTTATGTTTAAATTTCCTGAACCAGAAAAATATGTTCAAAGACACTCTCAGATTACTAAGTTATAGTGGTCAAAAGTGGTTCCAAAATGACCTCCATTTTGAATTCTACTAGTGAAGCATCAAAGAATAAAACAATGATATTATTAGGTTCAAAAGGGAATTCCGTGATCTTTACCATTGTCAGATCAAAGAATAGTTAAATGTGTGCAAAATGGCAGCCATGTTGGTTATGTAAATTAGGGAAGAATAAATGACCCATTGTAAAAATAATATTATATTGAATTCCTTGACCTCTTAAAACAGGGGTATAGACACCAATAGGGTCAAAAGTCATGTGTCATTGAATGAATGATAAGGGTCATTGGCTGCAAAGTTTTGTCAGAATACGTCAAACCATGACTAGCTAGGAAGCATTTTTGCAGTGTTGGAAAGAAGAAAGAAGAAGAACACATCAGAACAGAACAAGGGCCACCTTGCTAAAAGAACTAGCGTAGTGATGATTCCATTTGGTGTTAAAATTGTGTATGATTCAAAAGTCGTCCTGGAATAATAATAATAATAATCGGTGAGATTTATGGAGCGCCTTTTACAAGGTTAGACAAAGCGCTATATAGAATAATTGGAACAAAATTTCAAAATCTGGCGACTCCTATTCGCTCGCCAAAATTGAAGGCTATAATATGTTTTCTGCGAGCTGTCTTGTACTAAAAGTAAAAGACCTTTAAGGTGCAACGAGAGATTTCACATAACAGGTGTCACTAAAAAAATGTGAAAATCTAATTTTGGCACTAATGTAAGCTTTCTATCAGAAATTCCCATGTGAAAGGATTAAGCTGAAAATATTTCCTTGGGTACAACAATGGTGCAATTTCTAATTTGTATTAGGAGCCAATACAACCAATTCAGCCTATGTTTTATATGGAAATTAAGCGAATGAAAAATCGCATTTTGTTTTAAATTTCAAGGCAGTTCTGTAAACCAAAGAAAGGGGTCTTATCTTTTTGAAATCATACATATGAACACAATATATGGGTGCCCCCAAAATCTCTAGTTGCCCATCTTCTTGGAGAAAGCAAAGTTATCATCATTATCCGGCAAAAAACAATACTACTAATACCGTTGTTTGTTCTTAGTTGTGCAAACTCAGCTATTTGATTTTCTTTTCGTTCATTTTCTTCTTCATTGTTTTACTGACTTGTAGCAAGGGCGAGCCGGGTTTCCATCGTCGTGTTCTGGATGCGTACAAAAATTATAGCAGTCTAGATTGGTTTAACAACGTACTGGTCGAAAAATCATAAAAATCATAGCATTTATAACACGGTTCTTGCTTATAGTATAATAAGACAAAAAAAGGAGGTCAATGTACCGCGATTCCTCCTTTATAATCTCTAAATATCTTAGACTAAATATGGAGGAAAAATGGAGTTTAGATTAAAATTTTTAATCTATATACATTTATATTTCAATGGTTTTTGATTCAATTTGTTAATCTAAAAACCGATATAATCCAGGAGATAAATGTTAATGAAAGGGAAATTTAGAGATAGGCCTGTTTTATTTTAATGAGGAAATTATCTGAAGAATTATGTTGTCATAAGCCTTTCAAAGTTGTAAATGCATATCGGTGTCTCTTTGGACATCGTAAATTACTGTTTCTATTTTAAGTTTCTTTTTTATTATGTGTTAATTAAAGATTGCGTGGATGCAATGATTAATTTAACAATATTGAAGAACGTTTCGCAAACAATCTAATTTACTAAATGCATTTGACGATGGTTGAAATTTTTGGAAAGACATAGTTAGACATAGAGAGGATTTAAAGTTCTTTATCATAGAAACATGCTCATGCTTGCGACAATGAAGACATTTGTGAGTATTCTGATAATGGCGTGAATTGTCCGTGATGTAACAGAGCGTGGACAAAATTACGGTGTACTAGTTAGACAGGCAGCAGCCATGGCTGGTATTTTACTACATAAAATGAGAGAAAACAAGGACACGTAGAATTTGTTGAATTACATGAAAACCGTGTGTTTTGGTGCTTAAATTCAGGGTTGATGTTCATACACGTGGTTTTTGTTTGAAAAAAGAAAAATGCAAAGGTTATTATGTAAGCAGAAAATTAACCGAAAATCGACGAAAATGCTTAAAACATATTTTTTGCATGAAAAATACAAATTTACACAACCTTTAGTAACTAAACTTTGGAAACTTTACTCTTATATTGAAAAGAGTAACACATTCCTAACATTATGAAAAAACCGCTTGTCCGTAGCTTTCCTGCATTTACTGTAACAGAAGAAAATGTCAACTACCTCTGGAACATTCTTTTTAGCAAATTGCAGCAAATTAGCGTAAAAAAAAATCATCTTTCTAATATGCAAATTATGCAGATTTACAGGGTATGTGCTTGGATGTTGTTTATTAATTTCTCAAAAAATTTTTGAGGTTGTGAGGACCATTGCCGCTTGTGATTTCCAACCTCTCGTCCCGCTTGCTACTACAGGCTGATACTTCTACTATACTTGTTAAAACATGGTTTGAGGGTGTTTACGGGGGGGGGGGGGGGGGGGACGTTGGGCATCACTGTGGGCTATGCTTTGTGTTTTTAAGGCTTTCTTGTCATGCAGTTGACTTCTTCTCACCAGGCTGTTGTAGCTGACAAGGTGTCTGTCTTTTTGTGCCCTCTGAACGCTTAAGGGGCTTTCAAATTTGTGTATATAGGCTATGGGCCAAAAACGGGAAACCCTCCACCACACCCTTAGAAATTTTCATTCATGTTTTTCTGTTATCTTGGGTCCTCAGCTATCAGAATCTGTTTGTTTGCCTTTAAATTGGTGGTGGGTGTGAGCACCAGAGCCGTTGCCATGGCAATGCAGTAATGAAAAATAAGAATTTTAGAAAATGTCATATCTTTCTAACTAGACAACATAAAAACATGCTCTAGGTGTCAATTTTTATGTATTTCAAGTTTCCCATTTGATTGCAAGCAAGATTGGGGTTATTAAAGGTCCCAGGAAATGCAAAGAGAATTGATGTGGTTTGTGTCAAGTCTACAAGGAGGGACCAGAAAGCATTCAATATTTGTTTTGGTGATGACATCATTTGTGGTGCTATTGATTTTTCAGAGAGTAATACACGGTTTCCCAACCTTTTGTCCCGAGACCCCATTTCTTGACACTTAGCTTGCGGCGACCCCCATTACTCAAAACAATATACTCTCAAAAAGAAATTTGACCAGTCAAGGAAAAATTGAAAGTGTTGTGGAGAGGTACGTCAGTGGCAAGCCAATTTTTTGTAGCCAGGGGAAGGGGCTTGCAACAAGGTCGCCTATATTCTACCGGAAGCTCTGAATCTACTGATGACAGGAAAGCAAGGGCAATCCTTAAAAAAATCGGTTGTGGCATTCTAAAGGCATGGTGCTCTCCATTCCTAAAACAAATGTGCACGAAGTGTGCAAAAATACCACTAATTTCGTTACAATCGTGTTTATTTTTGGTCTTTGAAAAGTCCTGTAAAAGTGATAAATTGTACTGATTTGCGCGCTTCGCGCGCCGACATTTTAATCAAATACAAATTCATTTGATTAATCAAACACTTCAATATCAGTCTGGCTTGCTTGACATGACTAATTTCATTATAGTCGAGTTCAATTTTTGGTCTTGAACAGTCCTGTAAGTGACAATTTATACTGATTTGCACGCTAAATGTGCGGAGATTTGACTATTTGACTAATCAAATACAAATTCAATTGATTTATCAAACACTGCAAAATCAGTTGGCTTGCTTGACATAGTTGAATTATATTATTTGCCAATTCTGTTCCTGCCTTTTGGGACAAGTACTTTTTTTTTTTTTTTTTTTTTTTGGGGTTATTAAAGGTCACAGGAAATGCAAAGAGAATTGATGTGGTTTGTGTCAAGTCTACAAGGAGGGACCAGAAAGCATTCAATATTTGGTTTGGTGATGACATCATTTGTGGTGCTATTGATTTTTCAGAGAGTAATACACGGTTTCCCAACCTTTTTGTCCTTTTTGGGGTCGCGACCCCCAGGTTGGGAAACCTTGGAGTAATAGAAAGTTCCAGGTGACTTGTGTGAATCTATTCATGACACTGACTGAAAATCAATAGATTCACTAATGATGTCACTAGTAGTGTATCCTTTTTTCTGGCCCTGTTTATTGGAATGGAATGTCCTATGAAGATTTGGAGTAGGTTTATCATCTCATTTCCTGGGACCTTTAATGTCAATTTACACTCGTTACCATGGTAACACTGTTTCGAAATTGAGCTTTTAGAGGGAAAAAGTAATATTTTTTTAAAGGTACATGGCCCGATCGCTAATAGCCTCGTTCCCAGAAGCCCAGATTTTACCGGAAGTGGTCGATATTTTGGTATCAAAAGAAAGCTACCATTTTTCTCATTTACCCTGTGAAATCGTGGGGCTAAATGATGTTTGGTTTGGGAGTTATGAGCGACCAATATTAGTTTTACACAGTACTCTATGGACTCACAAAATCACGTTTCTAGCTGTCACATCAAAACGGATTGAAATATCAGCGCGAAACTTTACAGATAGAATAGCCTTCACCCAAAAACCCTATCAAGATGAAAACTTTATATACTTAAATGGACCACCCCCCTTTAACTAAACAAAAACATAAACACAATTTAAAGGTCAGGTTTTCTAATGTCAGGTCAGGTTTTCTTTTGAGACCTGCTACTGGTATCCTGGTAACCAGTACTACCTGTCCCAGGGCCGAGTTGTCGGCGGCTAAACCGACTCCCTCATCGGATTTGTAAGGAATCTGATGAGGAGGGTAGCTGGTTACCCTGGTAGAATGAAAAAGAAGATCTACCTATAAGGGCGTAAGCTCTGGAGAGCTAATGGCGGCCATCCAGCACATGCTGCCTTGCATGTTGGGCAAAGTTGACCAAAGGCTAGGCCCACCGCCGATAACTGTGGATTGACGTCAGGAAGGGCATCCGGTCAATTATCTTTTGCTCCAATAAATCCTCACACAGCAGTATTGCTGAGTGTGAGGTGAATCCGGCCACCCTCGTTTATGGGGACAAAACCGGATTTAAAACTTTGGTCTAACTAACTAACTAACTAACAACAAGAGATTTTACATATCAGGTGTCCCTAAAAAATCAAAAGTACTGATTTATGTCCTGATGTAAAGCTTTCCATAAAAAATATCCCCATCCGGAAGGATTATTGAGAAATGGTTCTTTGGTACAAAAAATATGAAATTTCTAATTTCGTATAGGAGCAAATATGAAATATAAGCAAATCAAAATCACCTTTTTTATCTCTTTAAGACATTTCTGTAGCCAAATACAAGGTAAGGAATCTATTGAGTGCCTAATCTATATGAAATTACTATTATGACACAATATTTGGGTGTCTCAAAATCTCTCGTTGCACCTTTTAAGTGTAGGTACAATAATTTCTTAACTGCCCGGTTGATAGCAATCAAGAGCTGAAGTATTTGAGGTAATGGTCATGTCTATTCAGGATGGTTAAAATTACACTCCCATGATACAAAAAATTAGGATTTTGAAAAAACGACTTCTTCCATAAAACATTTAGCAATAACCAAAACACACCGCCCTTCAGTGATTTTCATCCATTAGGTTTTTCTGTTAGTTTAGGGTCCCCAACCATCGGAATCTGCTTGTTTGCCTTTAACTGTGGTGGGTGTGAGTGCCAAAGCTGTTCCTATAGAGTAACGCCACACAATAAGAACATGGAAATTTGGGGAAAATGTTACATCTTTGCAACCAGACAACATAAAAAGATGTTCTTGAATTGTCAATTTGTTATTATTTTAAAGGTTACTATCAGTGATTTTGCTCAACAGGAAAATAAAAAAAAAATCTATTCAAAAGTGAGAGTTTGCATTATGTTGTAACAGTTTAGTATTCCTAACATACATAACAATTTATAGGACCAAAAGTTACCTAATAAGGCAAATGCGGAATTTAGTATTATTAGTAGTATATTCATTAATAAATTTAAGATGTTTATGGTTTTTTAAATCTTATCACGTGATTAGAAATAGTTCAAAAATATGCGGCGGAGAAATCGGTTTGCCCATCCGTAAATAGGACCCCTAAGCAGCACCACCCGTAAATAGTTCATTTTTAGAAGTACTATTTACGGCTAAAGGTACTATTTACGCGCTTAATTCGCGTAAACTATTTATGCACGTAGTGGATTGCATGCTTATTACCCACATTCATCCAGTAACAAGCTAGTAATTAGTATTTTAATTTGTGTTACCTAAGATTGCGATCCTGAAATATCTAATAAGCTTAGTTTAGATTTGATTTGCTTTTTAGATTTCGGGACCTGGGCCAATTATGACAGGTCCGTCAAAAAAGTGTGTAACACAAAATATCTGAAGATAATTATTATATTCATTTTGTGAATGAATGAATATAAATCGTATTTACATTTATGGGTTCTGTGGTTATCAGAATGTACATTGTCATAGGGTTAGGGACCACCTGCGACACCACTGGCGAGTCCAATTGTGTTAAAACGTTTTTCTATGAGTGTGACACTGCCGCACCTATGAAAGATTGCGATTTATTCCATATTGAATTACGTGTTACACAATTTTGGCACTCGACGACCCTCTGATGTTCGCTACTAGATTTAAGAGGTTACCAAGCTCATTTGACACTATCCCGGTCTCTTGTGGGAAGATCCCTAAAACCAGGGCCCTGCCAACAAATTATGGTCAATTTACCTGAGTTTCCTACTAAAACTGCTTGACGACATATTTCATTGTCTACCATGTGGCGAGACAGACATTATTTTCTTGTGCACTCCTGTTAGTGTATAGGGGGTCCACATTGCACCCCCCCATGGAAAACCACTTCCGGTAGAATCTTTTGTACCAAAACTCTGGTAATTGAGGGTACATCAACAACAACCACATAAGAAAAAAAAATGAAAAAAATCGATTTACATATTCAAAATGGCGCGGACCAACAAAAACCAATTTGCAACACGCACCAAGTCTCCCGCCAAAAAAAATGAAAAAAACCCACTACCCAAAGGACTTTTGCCTTAAAATTGGCCCATAATAGCAGAATATAAATACATTTACATTGCTGAAATAAAATTTAAAAGTTTACTCGAGTACGATTTAAGACGGCAGAACAAATTTGAATAACCGCCACCAAAATGTAATTATTCTAATTCGAATTAATAAACGCCATGGCCGATTAGCACACAGTTGAGCCAGCGATGATCAGATTTGTTGGGGTGTTTGCTGGATCAAGAGCCCTAGGTAGGTTGGTGGTTGATTAGATTGAATGGTGGCCTTTCCGCAACAATTGATAAGCCACCAATTATATGTAGACTACAATACAATAACGTAATTCAATTCGCAATCAGTAGAAATGGTAGAAAGGCCGTTACGTGGTACTTGATCTCAAACACACAAAAACGGTATCGTTCGGAGTCAAACCGGGTAAGGTAGATAGGCCGACGCACCACAAACTTACCAACTATACCGGTCACTAACTCTATCAATGTGACCCCAAAACATGTATCCAAGCCTGGTACCCATCTTACAAGTAGTTCACACAGGCTATCTCTGGCTCATTTCCACAGCTGAGTCGCCTAGGATGTCGTCCTGAAATTTCAGCTTTCCAAATCATTTATTTCTCAAGATATAATATAGCACAGTAGTGTAAGGGGGGCCTTGCCACGATGCATATACACGTCTAGCTCAAAACAGCAAGTTTGTTACCCACGTTACTTGATGGTCATTGTGTACATGTGTCAGGCTCTCGGTAATCAAGTAGAGAACACGGTTAGAAAAAAATCGGAACAAGCACCTTTAAGTTAGCATAACTTCTCAATGCAAAGTTCAACAAATCAAAATGCAAGATTCCGAGTAGGTGAAATAATCTTGCTTTATATGTGGGGGGGGGCTGGTCATTGTCTGCGTAGATTGTCACTGCTGCCAGAAAAATTCATAACAAAAACAAGGTAAAATTTTGACTCACACTGTAGTGTATCTTTTTCTTTGGCCCCTGTTTATTTGAATGGATTCCCATGAAGATTTGGAGTAGGTTTATCATCTAATTTCCGGGGACCTTTAATGTCAATTTACAGTCATTACCATGGTAACACTGTCTCGAAATTGAGCTTTTAGAGGGAAAAATTTAATATTTTTTAACTAAACACCATCTTAAAACACCATTTAAAGGTGCAACAAGCGGTTTCACCACAGGTGTCCCTAAAAAATTGAAAGTACTGATTTATGTCCTGATGTAAAAGCTTTCAAAAAAAATTTATCCCCATCTGATAGAATTAAGCTGAGAAATTGTTCTGGTACACAAAAATGTGACATTTCCTCAAATTTCGTTTCGTATGGAAGCAAATACGAAATTCAGCTTGTATTGAAATATTGCAAATCAAAATCACATATTTTTTCCTCTTTTAAAACATTTCTGTAGCCCAAATACAACGGTAAGGAATCTATTGAGTGCCCTAATTCTATATGAAATTACTATTACGACACAATATTGGAGTGTCTAACAGCTCTCGTTGCACATTTAAGGGTCTAAGTATTATGGCTTTCTTACCTGCCCAGTTGATAGCAATCAAGATCTGATATGACAACACCATGATCCAAAAAAGTTAGGATTGTGAAAATACAACTTATTGGTACCAAAAACCCCCCCCCTTTTCAGTGATTTCCATCCATTAGGTGTTCTGTTGGTTTGGGTCCCCAGCCATCAGAATCTGCTTTTTTTCTTTACATGGTGGTGGGTGTGAGTGCCAGCCCCCGGTTGTTACCATAGTAACGCCACAATAAGAACAGAGAATTTCGGAAAAGGTTACAATTCTTTGCAACCATACAACATAAAAATATTCTTGAAGTCCAATTTTGTTATAATTTTTAAAAAGACTATCAGTGATTGCTCAACCAGATATCAAAAAAAATCACTAAATATAAAAAAATTAAAAAAATTAAAAAAATTAGTTTTATTTATTATATACTTCATTAAATAAATTTTAGATTGTTTATGGTTTAAACTCTATCACATGGTTAGAAATAGTTCAACTATCCCCCCATCCGTAATAGTACTCCCTAACCACACCACCTTAAATAGTTCATTTTTCAGAATTACTATTTACGGCTCAGAAGTACTACTTACGGCGCTTACGTCGGTACCTACTGCGAGGCATAGCGGCACTGTAGTGGATTGCATGCCTACTACACATTCATTCCAGAGATGCATTGTTTGATGTAAATTTACTGAATGAAAATGCAAAAATTATAACTTTTTTTCATTGTTAACTGGAAATTTATTAAATGAAGTATAGAAACAAATATATACTGACTCTATTCCCATTTTGCAGGTATCTATTTCTAAACAATTACCAACACCAACTGGGGTGGGAAAAACTGCAAATTTTGAAAATTGCGAGTGCTCTTCAAAAATATGTGCTATTATTGCTCTCACTGTTAAAGGCTACTCAGAGTTCTCAAAGAGGGCACCCTCAATTTTCAACAAAATCATGTTTTGCATGTACATAATGCATGTCCACATACTATCAGTGGTTAAATGTCTAAGCTCAAATCACAGTCCTTCATATAGAAAATCACAACGGAATTTTTTGTTAATACACCGATCGCTATTTGGCACGGTATACTACACTAAATTGTTTTACTTGCATCAAAACAAACTCCGATCATCTCAAACGTTTGAATTCATCATTTGGTTAACTATCTTTACTTCTACTGACTATGGTGTACTTAACCGAAAAAGTTAAATTTCAAATCATCTGAATCGGCCTTTAATATTATTGACATCCACTGTGCCTGTAATAAATGATAAGGAATGCAGGTGTAAGCAAGGGCCAGTAGTTAAAGTTATCAAACAGTAATTAGTATTCTAATTGGTATTACCTAATTTGATCTGAAATATCCAATAAGGCTTTTTTTGTAACAGGCTGATTCAAAAAGAAGTTTACCCCTTTTGTTGGGGTTTTTTTCAAAAATAATAAAAAATAACAAAGTACTATACTGTAAAATGTCATTGGAAGAGAAGTGTTTTGAACTTCTTGATAATTTTTTTTTTTCAAATTTGCTCAGCAAACCAAATTTATACTATTTTAATAACAGCCCCATTTTACCCCCCCCCCCCCAGCTTGCACACATTTGAACAACTTGCCCCAATTTCTATATTAGGCCTAATCAATAAAGTGTGAACAGGAATTTGACTGGTTTGCAACATTCATTGTCAAAATGAAAGTTTGGTTTTAAATCATGCTCATGAACCATAGCAAATGAAATCCCAAAATTCAAATGCTGACCCACACTTAAATGATAATATTCTTTGATCTCCATTCACTCACAGGTTTCGGTTTTGTAGACTTCTCATAATATTAAGAAACGCTCATGCATGTTATGCAGTTCTTGACAAACATAATGTACAAAATTAGTTTGTGATACACTCGTATTAAATAATAATGCAACTGTTTTTGCTAGTGAAATAAATATCACTATTTGCACAAACTTAGATAATTTAGGAAGTTTTGTTTTGCGCTAGCTTGGCAGTCTCAGTATGTTCCTGTTAATAAGGAATTGGAGATTAAAGAAGACACCGAATTCACCTGGACCCTTAAGTTCGTGAAACTTTGTTGGCACGAATTGTGCGCTCTCGTGCACCAAATTGTGGAGTCATATTGATACTGATCTGCTTCCTGCTGAATGTTATATCAAAAAGTAATGCCTGTGTTGTGCCTGGTAATAGATCACAATTACACCTGCCAAACCATTGTAATTTTTGTATTTGGAATGTCACGCCATACCATAAATACTTGCCTGGGTACGTTCAAATGTGTTGCAGCTAGGAAATGGTGATTTTATTCAAATGTGATGTAACTCTGGGTTTGCAATACAAATTTAAAAATTTTTAAAATGAAATTACATTAAGACTTTTCAAGAAAACTGCTCTTTCCAATTACATTGTAGTTTACAGTCGATTCTTTACAGATTATTTGCAAAACCACAATAAAAAAATGAGTAAACTTCTTTTTGAATCACCTGTTTAGTCATGAGCAGAATATCTTAGGGTCCTTATTTAGGGAGTTCGCTTCATGCCCGACTACATCAAAGGATTGACACCTTTAGTAGCTAGTATGGACCCTCTACATCAATGCAAGGAGTAGTGGGGTCAAATGTGGTGTCACTTTTTCAATAGGGGCCAATTTCAGTTTGCACCGGGGTGCAAACTTTTAAATTCCTCCAATCATGTTTGAAAATGTATGTCATATTGTCCGTCTATTCACCGAAAGGATTCCACAATGTATAGTTTGTCCCATCCATGACCATGGTTTATAGTTATTGGGTAAAAAATGTCTAAAAAGTCCCAAAAAGGTCAAACTCAATTTGTACGGGGTCAACATTGAAAGTTACTCTGATTAGATTTGTAAAGCTTGCAAATTATGGCCTGAGGAATTAACGCCACAAAAAGTAATAGTTTTGAGGCTGTTAATTTTTACTTACCGTGATAAAGGTCAAAGAAGGTCAATGCCAATTGGATTTATTGCCCCATTACCTATTTTGCCACATAGCCGGATAACTCTATGCATTGCAGATGCTACAAACTATTGCTTATTTTGACACATTAAGCTAGATGAACAATTTGTTTCTTTTTTGCCCAAATTGGAGCAACTTAGATGTTTGACCCCTGTACAGATGGAAATTGACATTTTTTGCACTTTTAGCCATTTTTACCCTAGCTCTAACACACAATGGTCATATCCTGGTGTCGCGACACTATACACATTTTTTGTAAGCCACTCTATGTATATTATAAGTTGACTTGTTCAGATTTAATGGACTGGTCCAAATAGGACAGTTCCATCAAAACGTGTGTAAACAAATAGTCTATTGTAACTACAATGTTCCTTAGTGAATGAAATGGATAATCCGTATAATATTCTATGGTGTTTTAGGGCTATCAATCTGTACATTGGTCATATGGCAAGGACACCTGATGTTCGCTACTAGATTAAGAGGTTACCAGCCATGTGACACACTCCTTCTCTGTGGGAAATACCTCAATCTGTTGAATTCCTCGAAACCGCTTGACGAATTCTTCCTATTTTTACCATATTGCGAAAAGACATTTTAAAACTAGGTAAAAACATTGATTTTAATTTTCCGTCACAAATGTACGAAGAAACACTATTTAAATTCGTTTCTGCATTTCCTACAGCACTGATTCTCCAGACTTTTGCTGATTGCTTTTAATTGGGAGAATGAACTATATTTACCATATTAACCACAAACATAAATCTCTCATGCCATTTTATATTTTAGGTTTAGCTTGTATATTTTACCATAGTTCCTACAGTAAACTGCTATATAGTTTATGATGTATATAAAATATTATGACACCAATGGCCTATTATACTTTCCAAGAATTTTTTTATTAATTATTTACTTGTTTATGGTCACTAGGTGTATGCATTATGAATGCATTATGAAAATCAGAATCACAGTATTCTACATCATCTTTATTAAAATATAACAAGAAGTAGTACATAAAAACTCAGATCAACCGTGGTCTATACCCCCTGGGCATGAGCATGGCATTACACGATATACATCTAGGCAAAAATAAATACAACGACAAAACATTTCTTTATACAGAGCTAAAAAAAATGATCCTGACAAAAAACATCATGGCATAAATCAAATTAATTCCTGAACATTCCAAGCTGGCTTCACTGTCTGGCATGAAGATGGAGTGGATGAGTCAATGCGACTTGGTAATTCTGCTTTCAAATCAAGTATTTCCACTGAGCAATTTGAGCTGTTTTAATATTTGAGTCACCCTTCTCTTGTTGTCTGTATCATTAAACCTCTGGATCCGCATTCAAACGGCAACCAGAGAACATTCAAAACCTGCATCAGAAATGTCGAACCACAGCATGAATAACTGTCGACCTTTATTGATGGGCTTTATGAATGTTCGGTTCAAATGGTAACAGACAGCTCGAACGAGGATGACTTTTTTATCAACTGGTGAAAACAAAACAATACAGTTTTTGAATATAGAAAAAGATTAAGATTTTTACTTTTTGTCATGTACACTTTCGTTAGTGCATAATGGGGCTCCTAGGGACCCATTCTAATTAACACACAAAAACATGCGATGGATTTTGAATTTTTTTGCACCAATGCAAGCGGCAACTAAAAGTTAGACAATATCCAACCAAATATTTGCAGCGTAAAGAAAAGCTGCCCCCCCCCAAAAAAAAATGGGCCCTAGGAACCCCCCGTATGCAGTTAAGGCTGACTTAGAGATTTCCCGGGGATGGCAACACTCATTTTTCAAACAATTGGTGTTTTTTTCATATAATTAATGCTTGTCCAGATATAATCACTGTGTTAAATAACCTAAGCTCAAATCGCAGTCTTTCATATAGAAAAATCACAACTTTGTTTTAAAATTCCGGATCCGGAAATTTTGTTCATACACGGTATCCTATTCACTGTTATACTGTAACATAAAAATGTGATGCTGCATGAAAACGAAAATCCCGATTGAATCTAACTTTGGCAAATTGAGCATTTTAGCGAGTATCTTTAGTTTCTAGTTGACTATTTTTAATTACTACACAAAAAATATAAAATTTGTCATTTTAGTCAAAAAATACTTGACCCTGAATTGTATCCAACCATTTTTTAATTTTGAGGTAAAATTATCTAACATATTTGGTATCAAATGAGATAGTTCATTATCTTTAATTTGACGCAAAGATCATTTACTAGGGTTTGAGATTAGACAGAGCTGCTGTCGTTTGAATCAAGTAGTCTGTTTTGGCGGCTCTGTCCACGGATTTCATCTTCAATTACTGGCGTTCAGAGAAGCCATTCAGTGTCCAGAAAGATCTGACTATTTATTTGACTGCAGAATAAATGTTGCGCTATTTAACCCCCACAAAATTCGGTCGCAATTCCCATCATGCCCTCTTACCCTGTCTACCTCCTCATCACTCATAAATATCACTTAAAAATAAATTAACTTGATACTGTATCAGTTTCTGGAGGAGTTGAATGAATCATCCAAGAACAGACATCGTGACAACCTTTTGATGTGTAAAAGGGTAGTTGTCTATATTTGCAGCCAAAATATGCCCATCTTTGAAAAAGCGTGTGTGTGCGTTATAAAAACGTACCCTTGGCCACTGGCTTTGAACACTTTAAGATACCACCTTTATTTGATATAACCTAGACATACCCTTATCATCATTTTGGGGAGTCATTTGCTTAGTTAACCGCCGTGCATTCAAATGGGAATCCGTGGATAGGTGGTAAAGCTGACTACTTGATAAAAAACTGTAGCTCGGCCTATATACTTATCCGATGGGAATTATCTTTGCAGGGCAAATTAAAAGATAATGAAATGAAGCTTTCCAATGATACCACACTTGCTAGATATATTTTATTTACAAATCAAAATGGCGGATATAATCAGGGTCAAGTTTTTTTGACACACCCTGAGTTAGAATCTATGAGTCGCTTAAGTGTTAAATAAGTGCCCAATTCAAAGTGCTGTACATGGTGCACACAGGGATGGCAAATAAATAACATCACAGCCCACCCTGGTACATTTGAAAAATAGTTGGCCCTTAGAATTTCTCAAATGATATTTTTGCATGGTTATAATATAGACTAGCCTCATTTGAAATTATTAAGTCCAAATCAGTACGCTTATTACAGAATGATTTTTTTTTATAATTAAAAATGGTTTTTTGTTGTAAACACAAGAAAAACAATCGACAGAGATGATTCTCCCGGCATGCACCGTGTTTTTTACGGTCAGTGACCTTTGTGGTTTGATATCAATTGAGTTTGAGCCTAATCATGTAATAGATATACATTTGTTCATTAAAGTTATGGCAAACTTATGGCATTACAAAAGTACCTGGCATGCCTATTTTTAGCTACGTTTCTGGGCTTGGTGTACAGCAGGAAAATGTCTGGAGAAAGTTAGTTTTCAGCCATGAATAGTGAAGGAAAAGCCAGGGGGGGTACTCGGACCCAAAATTGGGTAAGGGCGTGCGTCCACCGGTGTATAAAAAAATCGACCCATGTTTATATGACCAAATTATACAAAATATGACCCATTTATATACAGTGGTGTGAGTCAATAAAAACCCTACATTCAGGAAAGAATTTTTATTAAAATGTAAACGTATTTTCCTTAAATGTTTGCTTTGGTTGGTTTAGAGTGATTAAACAGGCTATCAGAAGGATTTTATTGGTGTGTCTTCGGACTTTGGGTTCAGAAGAATCTATATCATTTTCGGAGATGCCTACTAAAAAATTCTGTTGCGCCATTTAGCCCCTTACAATGCAGAGAGGGACACGGACACCGACGTATCCATAACACATTATAGCAAAGACAAAATCCAAAACACATGCAATTTTCATTTGGTATCGATCTATTCTTGACAAAAAACATTATCAGTTTGTAATTAAAACGGTCTTCTCTTGGTAACATAATGTATAAAGTAAAATTTCTTCAAATAAATTACCATTGTTCAATTATAAAGAGTCAGTTGTTGAAATCACTTATATCAATGTTCAGTTCATGACACATATTGAAAATGCTCGGAGATTTGGTGACAATTCTTAAGGTAATTTATTTGCACAAATACAGCATCCATAAATTGCGAGAAAAGAACTAAATCTGAAGTTTCTGTAAATAACATTGAAATTAAAATCTTAAAATTCTTAAAATTTCAAATATCGACTGTTTTCAAGATGAAACAAAACCTTCTATGGTTTCACTTTGCCTCCCAAGGTTAGTTGTAGGTTAAAACCATGAAATCTTGCTGCTCCAAAGTAAACTGTGGACACCAGCTATCTTGACTTTCTTATTTTTGAAACGAACATTTTTTTTCACTCACTGACAGCATTTTCTTTTGTCCTCTCCGGGATATTTTTATAATACTTCAATTAGTCTCCCACCTAATATATTTAAGAAGAATACTTTGGTGTTAAATGCTTTTACTCAAAAAAATCCACTGATGAATACCAGTGTTGCTCTATGTAAACGATGCATCTTGGTTTGGCTCAAAATCGGCCCCAAAACCGGGATTTTTAAGTCTCTCAGCAAAATAGGATAACTTCTTCCCTCCAAAAAGTCCAAATACACCAAAATAAACGTTTTCTGAAAGCCTGTTTATCCCTCTTTATAACCAAGCAAAATCTTTTGAGAACAAATAATGCTTAACATATTTTAATTCTATTTTTTATTATGAGAATGTAGGTTTTTTTTTTGACTCACACTGTAGTTGGTTCCGAAATTTCGACCCATTACTATAGTTGGCTTTGAAATTTCCACACCAATTTTATAGGTAATCTTAGCAAAATGGCCCATTCATTGTAATTTTTCCAAAAATAAGGAAAAATCAAAACCATTTTCATTGTGATTTTAGCAAAAAATGGAAAAAATCGACCCATTTTCATTCACCAAAAATTGAAAAATGGAACCATTTATAAAGTAGCCAAGTCCTCAAAAAGGACCCATCTTTTATAGTAGCCTGGTGGGAAAAATTGGGGGGGGACCCACTTGTTTATAGTAAGGCGTGGAAAATGTGACCCATATCGGTTTGGCACATGTACTACCCTTTTCCACTGGGGAGGAAGGAAGGGATTCAACCAGCGGAAATGCATTTGTGCATGACTAGTCGAGAAAAGTCGACGACATGGCCGCGAAGTGGCCATGGCGCTACGTAAGTGGGGGACGGGGACGCAGTTGCGTACAGGGTCCCTTGCAATGTCCACTTTCCCAAAAAGCATGTTTTTCATGCGAATTTGATAGAAACAATTTGAAATTGTAAAGTGGTTAATTATCGTAAAATATTGGTATGATAAATGGGATTATTAAAAAGTTAAAACAGATTGATGGGATTAGAGTTTGTGTTGATTTAATTTTGTAAAGGTCACAGAGAATTCATATATAGTGTGCGGGAAGGGGTGTTCCCCTCTCGTGCAAAGTGCGGAACCTGATAGCAAATGTCCTGCATTTCCAAAACATTTTCTCAGCAATTGAATTAGAAACAATTCATATTTGTAAAAAAAAAAAAAAAATGTGTAAATTAGGTACAAGCCTAAGATTAACGGTCTTAAAAGTAAAATATACGTTTGTAGTTCATGAGTACGGTT